>CAEMYA010000071.1:4067514-4087993 GCA_903131615.1 Diplodus sargus
GCACAATTTACATGTGATGAAGCAAACATCATGTGATTTCATGTGCCAAGTGGAAAAAAATGGACGTGATTCTCATGTGAAAATGAACATTGTTTTATTTGTTGCGTGTTGAAATTGTAGTTCATGTCTGGAAAGATATCGAAGCCTCTTAGAAATGAGTGATTGGTGGAACCGGAACTCAGAGATCTGAAACATGGCAAGGAGCCCGAAATGGGAAGTTTTATTCTTTTTAATCTGAAAAGTTTAGTGGTCAGATTAATGTGTTGGAGTTTCCCTATTAAATGTCGTATAAAGTAACAAAATCCCAAATCTTATCTTATAATCCTGCTAACGTGCCGGGCCTCAGTAAATGTAGTTACTTTCACTGCTGTGCACTAAATACTGCTCCAGCACTTTGTTCTCCAGGGCTTGTCTTCCACTTGGTTGCTGCTTCATCATTGGTCTAAACCAGGGAAGTTTCCTCTCTGACATTCTTGGCATCTGCTGCCATCGAGCGAGAGAGAGAGAGAGAGAGAGAGAGAGAGAGAGAGAGAGAGAGGGGAACCTCAAATTAGTATTGAAACTGTCCACTGTGAGCCTAGGAGGTGTCTGAAGAAACTCTGATATACCGAGGACATGGGAGTCACCCATGGAAAGAAGGTAAGATTTTTTTTTTTCGGCTTCCTTCACTGTAGTCACATTAAGGTAATCCAGCAGAAGCATCCATGTGGCAACAATACTTTCTTGGCATTTTCTGTGTTTCAACAGATTAAGAATGAGGTGAGACTGTATGTTTTCTTATTTGTGTTATAACAAATGATGCACACGGCAATAACTGTTCATTCTTTTCCACATTCTGCATTTGTCGTGCAGAATTTCCCAGTTTTCTGCTGTGGTGGTTTTGTTATTGTTGTCTCTGCATTTCCCACAGACAGTCAGAGCCGGCACCAAACACAGGTCTTTATCCAGTAAAAGAAGAGCCTTGCCAACGCTGAAGAGCGGGCCTCGGAGAGTGTTTATCCCGTCATGTCCTATTAATTCTTCTCCACACAATACCCACTGTCGGAGATTTAGCCAAACAGCATGACTCTTCCCTAATCAACCAAACAGCAGCCAGCAGCAGAGTTGTCATTAAAATACCTCGTTTAGATCGCACTATTATCCTCTTTCTGACAGTTTACTGTCATCTTTAAGGCTTTGCTTTATGTGTTCACCGGCTGCTGGTTTTTGAACACATCCAGCAGTGCCGCTTGTGATTGTTTGCCCAGATTAGAAGAGCTGAATGCAACTAATCTCAAGGGCGTAACCATGGTTGGGTAGTAACAGATTACATGTAGCTGGGTTAATTAGATTACAAAGCATAATTAGAATTATATAGATAGATTACAGTGATGGAATGTAAATAAGTGCATTTACTCAACCGTCCTTCAGGACAATTTTAAGGTGTTTATACCTGGTTGAGTTTTTCAATTTTTCCACTTTCTACTTCCACTCATGCATTAAAGTTTGTACTTTTTACTCACTACCTTCCTTTACCATATAACTTTAGTAATTACCTTGTTTGCTGCATATTTTAAAATGCATCCGATAATTAGAAAAATATCATGAATATTACATCAGGCAATCATCCACGCTGGTGATCCATCAACCCCTTGTAGTCAATACATAAATGTATAATTTACTTTTTCTTGTTAAACTTAAGCATATTTATTGCCAGAATTTTTTTTTTGTAACTTTAGGTACATTTAATATTAGATATTTTATGACTTTAACTTGTTTCATTTGTATTGGTGACTTTTACCAAAGTTATATTTTAAAATACTATCTTTACTTTTACTCAAGAATGACTTGAGTACTTTTTTTCTACAGCACTGGTAGATTATAGTCATATTGTCAATGATAATTACATTTTTTCCTCAGTCTTTAAAATATGGACATTTCAGAATTATGAAACCTTCTCATGAGAATGTTCTGTCAAAGTAAGTTACTCCTCTCAGGATTCCAGGTAGCCAGTTTTAATGGGGACTTTACTAATAGCCTAATTGTTTGTGTATAATGATCATGCTGGAGTTTTTAGTTGAATTGAAAGCAAAGTGCTCCAAAACATGATTTTTGAAGATAACTGTGATAATAGAAATGTAAATATTGATATTGTGTTAATACATATATGGTAATATATCAGGCACAGGTGTAAGGCGAGTAGATCTTTTGTTTATCTATTCATTTGGTTGCCTTTTAAGTGTAATAGTCATTTTTCTGAACAGTTGTGAATACTCTTACTTTTTTTTATTTATTTGATTTATTTAAAAGCAACCTGACCCACCCTGGTGACAACACACATCATGGAACACGTACATGGAACTGTAGCATTATGAAAATGTCATTTCTCTCCACTAAAACACATCAGTAATTCATCAAACAACACAAAACAGAAAGAATGACTTTATTTAGCAGTCCCGTCTGAATTCCACCGGGGAACAATAACTCTGGTCTCGACTGTTAATTCTGCCCAAACTCCAGCAAATGAGGAACTCAGTGGGACTCAGACCGGGTTTTTGTTTGATCCCGTCATTAATGAGGTGGCAGCCCTCCACCTCGCCAGCAAGAGCGCTCGCTTCACTGGACACGTTTGACTAGAGCTGACAACTCATTTGTCCGTCGGCGTCATAATACGGCTTTGTGCTGCCTTGCTGCCATTTGCCGACGTGACCGAGCGATTCTCCTATTTGTTTGCAGTGATTTCATGTGTGGCACAATATTCCCCCTGCCCCCAAAACTTTATGTTTCCCTTCACACACTTGTAGCGCCTCCTCTCAGGCGTAGACGATGGTAATAACTACGAGATGCATTCTGTTCTGTTTGACTCGTTGTCGACTTCTTCTGTTGACAGAGAGATGTGCAACATTTTCCAGGTAGAAGCGAGACACACCTGAACGGGTCTGGTGAGAAATCTGAAAATATCCAGTGTTGATGATGCTGATTCATGCATGTGTTACCTTCAACAGCACAGAGTGGCCCACTGCACACATTACACACAGTGTTATCGTAGATCTGATGGAAGAACAACTCCCTTTCTACCTCTTGCTGGGAGGCAGAGCAGTGCAGACTGACAAGGTGGCATCCATAAAGTTTATAATTATGAACTCTATCATAAAGAGGTGCGGTAGAGAGTGTTAGAAGGGATGAGTGTGGCCATGCAGAGGCTTTTATTGATTCTTATTGTCATTAAAGAGTAAAAAGGGGAGCTTGTCGAGTCAATGGTCCGTTGTGCGGCTGCCAATAAACCATTAAGTCAACATTCTAGTCTGTAAACTGTGTTTCAAAAGCGAGGCTGTGTCGCTTTGAAAGAAGACACACAAATGAAAAAAGTAAATCCATGAGCAAATCAACACGCCCTTGTGAATTCCCCCCCCAAAAAAAAAAACGCTCTGACGTTTTGAAGCTGCAGCCTTATTTACCCTCATGTAGCTTCTGGAGGCCAATGTGAGCAAAGTTTCAACAGATGCTGCCATTGTTTCTCTTCACGTGCAGCCTATTGTTTTAGCATTTACCATCCAAAGGCAGGTGACGTTTCTTAGTCCACAAAACATTGCTGGAGTCTAACAGCAAGTGTTGCAGCATCCTCCCAAACAACTGAAGTAGATGGCACTTCTAAAAAAGAAGTGAATTCTCTTAAATGTTAAAGCTGACAAGTGTATCGTTTCTGTGTATACCCAGAGGTTTGTTCAGTGCTCTATCATCTAATTCAGTCTGTCTTTCCAACCCCTGACTAGTCTCCCACAATGTTAAATACACTGAACACATGCGTTATACAACTAATGAGAAAATGTCAAAAACATCATACAACCTGGATCAACTGTGGCTAAAACAGGATAAAAATCCAAACCTCATTATAATGCAATATCATTTGGGGAGCTATTTATCCTAATTACCTCTGTTCAACTTTGTTAAGCCTGCTCACTTCTGCTTGCTAAATAGTGTTACTCTGACCTTATAGTGTACCTATGTTTATATTACTGAAGCTTAAAGGTGACATTTGTAAGAAAAGTTGGTTATTGAGTCTCATTCTCCTCAAATAATCCGGCAATCCTCAAGCGTCAGTTTTTGTCGAAAAACAGGCTCTTCTTACAAATTCGCCCCAAAAATTTTAATTCAGTCTTTATCTTCTCACCCCCATGTCCGTGGAAAGTTGGGTGACGTTTCGCAGTCCACAAAACACTCCTGGAGCTTCACAGCAAAACAGTGTCGCAGCATTCTCCTAAACAACTGAAGTAGATGTGGACTTTAAAAAAAAAAAACATAACCAAGTCTCCAAAACCCCCTAAGATCCATAAATTGATTTATGAAGACTTTATTCACACCCTTTTAGGCGGATATATTCACTGCAGCTGCCGAGCTAAAAGTGTTAGCCTGCACGCTGTCTGAACTTTGTGCATGAGCTCCAGGGTGTAAATAAAATATTATCAAACGATTTCTGGATCTCGGGGCTTCCAAAAACTTGGCTTACTCTGCACGGGCTGCATGGAGCCATTTTGTGATTGCTGTTTTTTTTTTTTTTTTAATTGCTCGCAGTGTTTGTTGCACTTCTACATATGATGAGTACTGTTAGTGAGAAAGGTTGCACACAAAGAGATCTTGGTAGCAAAACACTTACTGTACGTCCATTTCCTTTTCAGCCCCAGTAATGCAGACACACCAAACTGAACAGCAAGACCGATCGTCAGAGCTTCAGGCTGCTCTGCTCCTGAGTGAGGAGGAGAGCAGTAATCTCATCAGACCACAAAAACCTCTCAATCCTTTAACAGCCTCCAGGAGCCACCAGGAGCTCCACAAAGAACTGCGGATGACCCACAAGAGGTCGGACCGACACACAGACGGTTGTAAAACACTCGCTCTTTGGGTTTCATTGTCCGCATAAATCATTAAAACTTGTGTGTGTCTGTCAGGAGAGTGTCGCAGGAAGGAAAGAGTGAGCTCCAGAGGGCTTTAGAGAAGAGGAAATGGGAACAAAGGATGAAGGAGAGCAGAGATCAGGAAGAGGCGAGGAGGAGCAGATCACCACTGCATCAAGAGCTGGTGAAAAGACAGCAGAGGCTAGAAAAGGTTTGCTTTGGTCATCCTTCCCCCCCCCACCCCACACACATTTTCCATGAAAAGTTTGACACGGTGGTTGACACATGAAATCAAATTGTATGTTCCAAGAGCATGACGTATGGTATGATATAAAAAATGTATTTCCACATGGCCCCTGATTACATCTATGTGGAGCATCTAGTTGTTCTGCAGTCAACCACTAGAGGGCAATGTAGACAATGTTTTAGACACATCAACACTATGACAAGATAATCATCTGGTTTAAAGTTATTAAGGCCCTCTGTGCAAAATAGTTGTATGAACCCAAGCACACAGGGAGAAATAACTGCATTATCCTGTTCAACCAAATAGTTTTGACCATTTATGGAGCTATGGGTTGTCAGGCCTTTAATCTGAGGAGGTGACATCTAAACCAAAACATCTGTCCAAGTGTCCTTCAGGGAATGCTGCTGTTTATTGTGGCTTTGCATATCAGCTCCAAATATACATTTTTAGCTTGTATTAATTCCTCCACAGCTGGAAAAGGACGAAGGACAACAGCGAGAGGGGCCGGAGTTCCTCCGAGTCAAAGAGAGACTGAGAAGAACCGCGGTGTCGAATGCGGGAGAGAAACAAGTGTGATGTCAATGATTTGTCATCGGATGTTAAATGTTTCCTGTGGACAGTCAGCGCAGTAGTCTGTTTGGAATGTGAACAGGTAATATGAATCAGTACTGGAGTAGATAGATAACATCATTAAGTCTACATGGTTGAATGATCCTGCTGGATCATTATGTAGTGTTCTCACTGTATTCTCCCCCCATCATTGAGTCATTTGTAGTGTTATTTATGTGTGGCGATGGATATTTTAAATGAAAAGTGACAAAGTTTTCAATTTTACCATGTGTGTTTTTTTTGTTGTTTTTTGTGTGTGTGTGTAATCAGTTCACCCTTCAGATGTCATTGTTTTGTCCAGCCATGTTATGTATATAATGTGATGGTGGGAAGTGTTGTGTCATCGGTATGCTGGTCAGTAACCAGGTGTATTTGTCTGATGGGCAACACTGAGAATTATTGTGATTCTAAGATGACTTATGGGATAATTACTGTGTCCTCTGTTTGCCCTTCCAATAATATTTACATTAAAGAATATTCAGCAATATTAAGGACATGTTGGAATGTTTTTTCACATGCAGGCAAAGTATTAAATGCATTAATGTATGTAAAGTTATTCTTTTAATACCGCAAAATAATCCTAAATATTACAGTTTACCTCTATGAATAATTTCCCCCGTACTTCTTTACGAGCCATAACGTTTGTTTACATCTCAAAATAAAGCCTTTGCATAAAAACAGAACACACAATGCATAGACAAGGAAGTTTTATTTCATTTCCTGCAGTCAGATCTCTGTGGGTACAAATCATTGTATTTTTCTTACATCGTGTTCCATAACCCATGATGCATTGCATCCATACATTTTTAGCTCAAAACAGCTTTTACAAAAAAGGATATACAATATATACTTATATTTATATATATAATATACACGTGTTTCTTTATGCATTTAGATGTGTTTGTAATGGGTAAAATAAGCTTTTTTTAATAAGAAAAAACAAAAACAAGAAAAAAAACACAGCCAAGTGGAAACGAATCCCAGGTAAGGTTCAACATAAGGTCATTACCAAACAAATACTAGCCAGGTTGTCAAAGTCATCAACACTGGCTATCTTACAGTTAACATGAAGCCCTTCACACACAGTTTGCATATTTTCCACAATTACAGTCATGTAAATCCAGAGTGATTGCCTTATTTTACTGCACTATAAACCTGATAGTATCGATGACAGATTGAGGGAGCCAGTTTTATGTGGGCAACACATTTTTTATGGGTTTAGGTGAGTTATCTCTACAGCTAACTAATAATAATAATAATAATAATAATAATAATAATAATGATACAGCGTTATGTCAGGACATACTTTAAATTAATAATGGCATGGTAAGATTGGTATCAACATTAAAGTGTTTCCAGCTAGTTGTCTCAGGGAGAGTGTAATTTATCTTTTCTACATTAAATATCTTGTCAGACATTGCCGTCCTTCATGTGAGCTGCAGATTCATAAGATGGCAACATGTTTTAATCATCTGCAGTAAGACATCCCCACTTCACCTTATGGCTTTAGTGCTGTAGTGCTGCACTCAGGGGGGGGGCGAATGTAGAGCTTGTGCACTGAAGGCTACTCCCATGGCAGACAGTAGTCGTTTCAATCCCTGTGAGATATATATATGTATATATATATATATGTTTTGTTTGTTTGTTTTGAACTTTGGCTAGAAAGAAGGTGTTTTTGTTCAGCTTGCGCCCAGGTATCAGACATGGATAAACAGCTCAAGAGATTCAACAATAAGCAACGGCAAGAAAACAGACTGAAGGAAAATAATTATTCGAGTTGTGAATAAACATAGTACAGGAGAAATGCCACTCAGGTAGAGACTAGACCTTCATAGTCAATGCAAATGATAAGTCCACTGTGCTGTGTTGTACTTTTGTCAACAACATTACTTCTGGTGTTACTCACTTCACATTATATAGCTCAAAATTACAGTATTACATCATTTATTTATTTTTTTTCAATACAACAGAGTAATAATAATCATGTGTGTTTATACTAATTGATCATCATTCATGTAAACATATTTAACCAGGTCATGCAAACAGTAGACCAAAACTTCTTCCACTAGAGGTGCACAGCACAGAGCAGGCCGAGCGCCCAGACTGAGATCCCTCCGACCCAGAGCGAGAGGCTGACAGCAGGTGGATTATTTAGACGTGTGCCAGCGACAGAACAAGGAGGATGAGCGTGATGTGAATGTGATCATTTTCCCAGCCCCCCCCCCCCACGTGTGGACGCGCACCTCCAGAATAGCTCCTCCTGACGCGATGGCAGGGAGGTCGGTCTCCTGCGATTTATGGGGGATCTCAGTTTGAGCCTCTGATAACAGAACAGCCATTAAACAAAAAAAAAACAAAAACAAAAAAAAAACAAAGAAAAGCTTCCTTTTGATTTTTCACACATTTTCCGACGTTTTTCCCCAACAGAAGCATGCAGACACTCCAGGTCAGAGCCACTCTTCACAAACCCAGTCTGAGCCAGAATATAGAGTCCAAAACCCTCAACTTTTTTTTTTTTTTCTCACAGAGGATTTTAACAAAAAGCAGTAAATACTTAGAAAAAAGACAGAAACACTTAATATGAGAAACAATTGATGTAACCGAACATAAGGGCGGGTGGAATTGGCAGTGGAGACATGCCTTGGGATTAAATCTACTCAACTAAACAGCTATTTGACTGGACTGAGTCACGTGGATGGGTTAAGACATGCAGGAGTAGCTTTCAGTCCCCCCCCCCCTCCCGAGAAAAGCCTTTTTCTTTGTGCCCTGTCTGGCCAGATTTTTTTTTTGGAGGAAGCTGCCAGTAATGTAGAGTGTGTGAGAGCCAGATGGATGTAGACAGACAGTGAGTGCGGTTAGAGGTAGATGTGACAACGTGAGAACAAAAAGTAATGGACAAGAAAGACTCCCTTTAGGCCGCTGCCTCCCCTTTGATTTGTAATCCAGAGGCTAGGATCCTTTCTAACATCTAGCATCCAGAAACACTTCCTGTTATACACACACTGTGATATGACCACCGCACTGCTGCACGAAAGGACGACTATGTTAGGTTGCTGGGGGGGGGTTATTCAGGATTATCATGCAGACAGGCCCTTTAATTAAATGACTTGGAGCAGCCTTGTAAAAAGTGTGTATCTCAAGTCAGGGTGTTTTTTTCTTTTTTCTTTTTGGTTGACAAAGACTTACAGGATGTCTCTCCACGCAGTCACCTGCTTGCAGTGGAGGTACTCTGGTGGACACTGCCTGACAACTACTCTCTGCATTCCTGGCCAGACTGGGCGGGGTGGGGCGGGCTCTGGGCGCTCCATGGTAACGGGAGGATGTGCTCAGACGCGACTGGCTGGCCTGCAGCAGTAGGTGCAGCTTCTCAGGCTGTCCCGATCCGCGCTGCCCTCGGTGCTTCCGCGGCGGCCATCCTCATAGTGGGACACTGGAGATAAGAGAGAGACAGGGGGATACACAGTCGGGAGTTAAAGGCGCACTATGTTGTTTTTTGGGGAAGAAATTTTGCCAAGATGAGAAAAAATCGTTACTGGTTGATGTTCATGCTTAAACAAATTGAATGAACAAAGCGACTTCGTTTTCATGAGCGACACAATTTCATGCTGTTATACTTTGTTTATATGCGAGAACAGCTTCTGAGAACAGCTCGTTTATTCAGTTTTGGAAAAAATACATATTTATGAATTTGTGTACTTATCTCATCAGTACTGTAAATATAAACTCCCAGAGTTTTTGCATTTCTTTCTCAATACTACATGGTGCGACTCTAAGGGGAAATACTGTTTATTGTCAAATGAGGTCTTATCTAACCTTGCACTCACCGCCTCCTTTGTACAGATACAGGAAATCTGACTACACATCTGGGAAAGCAGACTTGATAAGCTTTTCCAAACAAACTGCATGTTGGGAAAGTCATTGGAGCTGCTTGTTTCAGAGCCTCACCAAAAGTAAACAGCTCCCTGCCTGGATTAGATATTGTTTCTAACTGCACAGGGATCTACGTCATCCACTTCTGGAGCAACCGGCCGGAAAACCAAACAGCTGCCGCGTCATTTGCACACTCCGGCGTATGTACACGTGCAAGGCTGTGGGTCGGTGTCAATTTAGCAAGTGAGCATGCTGGAGAGGTAGTAGCTAGCGAGAGAAGACTTGTTATCATCTTCTGAGGAAATGCAAGAAAATGAGGTTCGATTGCCGGTTATACAGCCTGATGAACATTGCAGCACTAGTAACTGGTTGGACCAAATGGACATCTCTCTACGCACTAAGACACATCGAGAAACTAGATAACACCCGGTTTATTGTGCCAAAAACAAAAAAAAGCATTTGTGGAACTCAACAGTTTTCCAGAAAGTATGACCTGCTTACCCCTTCTCATCTATTAGAGGCTAGTTAACTAAGATAGCGAACATTACAGCTCAGGCGCCGAGGATGCCATTTATGTTTACATCAAGGACGTTACATTAAAACCTGGACACAGTACTGGAAGGAGGCCCATTCAATCCTATGAAAGCTGCTCAGTGGCACAGGAAGCCGAAATGGCTCGACTTCCAGGTTGTGAAATTACCTGGATCTTCCACATTGTGGGGCCCACAGAGAGGGGCACTAGAGTCTTCAGCCGACCAAGCCAGCTAAATGGTTTAATCTTGTGGCTCTTGTAGACTTTCAAAATGTTATTGGACCAAATGGCTCTAATTGTGATAGTGAAATTAGTCATTCCGCTGGGGTTGTGACACTCAATAGAAATTATCCGCGGTTAACAGCCGCTTCTTTCACAAAGTTAAGAAAGCATACGGGAAATGTGACGTTGTAGTTACGCGGTTTGGCCACTACGGATAACATCCTGCTGCTCAGTCGATGCGTGCTTCCTTCTGCACAGTGATACGGTTGGTGGGTGTCGTTCGTTAGAAAGAAAAAGGGTTCCTAAATTAAACTGCTCACAAGAGGGTCTGTGGATTGTTTTGGATATCCGGGTCTTGATTTCTAGAAAGTGGTCCGTGTATTAAGAAATTAATAAAAGTGTTGTTATTTCTACAGATGAAAAGATATTTTGCAATATTTCTAACCATACAGCTAACCTGGTTGGCCAGCTGGTCGCCCCATAAGTAGATCACTATGAAGTTAGCAGGTGCTAATTTGTGTGTTTACGTTTGGATTTATGCCTTGTGCCTTTCCACTGCTTGCCCTGACGCATTTTGATTTTGCCCGAGGTGTGTCTACGAAGATGGCAGCCGAGGTGACAAGTGCAAAATAAGCACGACCAAAAGTTTAGACCTGCCACGCTTCACACTCCTGTGAACAAAACACAGAATTTTCTTATTTCAGGAGCAACTCCGCTTCTCAGCTGAGCCTCTAATCACCTGTCAGTCCTGCTTACAGTAAACCTGGTTGACCCATCCTCTTTGTTTTGTCTCAGTTTTCTAAACTCCCTTCACTTGCCATCGCCCCCCTAACTGTCTGGCTTCGTCCCTTCCTCCTATCCCTCGTCACAATTATTCATCCTCTCAGTCCTGCGCATACTTCCCTCATTTTTTCCTTCTCGTGTACCGTCTGAGGCGAAAAGTTGGATCGCAATCCCTGAGGCTGACACCCCTCACTGATAGGACAGGTGGTAGATGCTGGGTCACTGGAAAGCACAACCCGACATTAAATGACTGGTTTTCAGGCACTTCGGTACGCCCCGCGTGGAATACATATCACGACTTGTTTGTCGTATTTCACTTGGCTGCTGACATCGAAGCTAATTTATGCAACTCGCATAAAAGTAAACTCGCAACATCATCTCCTTTCACACATCCAATCGCTCGGAAACGTTTACTACGACTTTCCATCACCAGCCCTTAACGACACCCCGTGGTATAATTACTGTATGCGAGAGCGTCTGCTTGTTCACTATGCAGTGATGACTTACAGCTCTCCTCCTCCCCATTCCCCAAATCATCTTCCTCCTCCTCCTCCTCCTCCTCCTCTGGGAGCAGATGTCCATGGCAGGGACTGGTGGGAGTAATCTGACTGGGTCCCTCGAGACTAGTGCCCAGCTGCAACTTCCGCATGTGGCGCACCACCGCTGTGGCATTAAACGCTTGCTGCATGAAAAGAGAGAAAGCGAGAGAGAGAGAGAGGAGGGGGGGGAGGGATAAACCTTTGAGTCTGACAGCTAGTGCGGGAGAAAAACAGCAAGGGCGTACGAAATGTGCTCCGGCTCCTGCCAATCTTAATACTGCTCCTTCAGCAGGTTGCTCTGCGATTCAGCCAAAGACACTGACCTTCCATTTGCTTTTGGCAAAGTTCTTCTTGATTTGGGCGCTGACAGATTCGTGGATATTCTTGTCCAGAGCCGTGTCTCCACAGATCCTGCAAAGTCAGCAAGAGTTAGAGAACAATTCAGGAACCTGACGGAGGCCGATTCGCCTCAATTTTCGCCAATTAATAGATGGACATACAATTAACCGGTAATGGTGTCGCTAATTGATTAGCGAGGTACCTGAATTCACCAGCTATAGAGGGCGAAGGTCAACCGGGCGGAATTTGGCGCTCTATGTGCGCGGGGATGAACACGTGGTGGTTCGACCAATCAGTGTCCTTTAACGGCCACCGGCAGCAGTGGGTGTGGTTCAGGTGTGATGGCCAATTAGCGAAGCGACTCTTTGTTCGAAATCAATAAAGGCGGCTGCTCAAGAGGTAAGCGCAGACGCTGCTCCAGCATCTGTCAAATCAGAACTGGAGAGCTTATTTCACTGAAATAAGAGGAGCAAAGAACGACACTGAAGGCTTTCACTGAAGGAAAACGTGTCTGTGCCCTTCTCTCGACCGTGCTCCACTGGTCGATTTGCTGATCTGATTGGCTGAAGTTAGCCTGTGATTGACGATGACAGACGAATGGTTTGTACTGTCACCTGCCAAGCATTTTCTGACAGCGTCTAAAAACGGCTTCCCAGGTGGTTCGGTTTGACGAACCATCTGGCGGCTATCAGGTGAGCTGATTCTAGCTTCTGTGACAGTTTGATACTTTATACTTTGTGATGGTACGCTGAACATCGTGGGGCTTTTTAATGTCGTGGTCTGGGAAATTAAAAGAGCAATAGTCCAAATCCTAAAGATGACCAATTTATAAAGATACGAAACATACAATATACTATATCATTAAAAGGTGATTCATTTCAGTTCAATGCAAACTTACGTCAGCTTCAGGACTACGCAAAACCAGTCCATAGGGAATCAGTATGAGTGTACTTTTTCAGACAATGAGGACTTTGACTCTCTCACCATGGATGCTGCAGCGCCTGCTCGCATGTGTATCTCTTCAAAGGCTCTTTCTCCATCAGGTGGCAGATGAAGTCTTTGGCTGCAAACACGACCAGAGTTCACGCTGTAATAAACCGCTCCGACTTGTAAGCAGATGGGTTTTTTTTTAGTAACCGGCGGTACCTGAATCTGAGATGTCGTCCCAGTATGGAGAGTCAAACTCGTACTCTGCTTTCAGAATCTGCTCAAACAGCTTGGCGTCGTTTTCATCGTAAAACGGAGGGTATCCGCACAACCTGAGGAGTGTTGGAACGCCATCAATACAAGCAGACGATCACTGTACACACATACTCAGTGATGAAGGAGCTCAGACTTACAGGATATAAGAAATAACTCCTATGGACCAGCAGTCCACTGCTTTGCTGTACGGCTTCTGAGCGAGCACCTCGGGAGCTGTGAAAACACACACACACATCCAGGACAAGTGGAAAAATATATATGACACACAGCAGCAGTGAGGGGGAATTCGAGTAATCTTGACCTTTCGGTAATACCATGTGATCTGGCAGGTCACATTAAACAGGTAGAGAGCACTTCTGAAACACTCGCAATTGACTCAGTAGTGGATGAAAGAGCCTCTCACAATGCTCTGAATAAAGAGGGGATATCAGCTGAAACAGCAAGTGCTGAGCTCACATGAAAGAGAGGGGGGGGAGGTGAGGAGAGAGCGGCTGACCCGGGAAATAAATGCCTTACCCACGTATCCGGGAGTGCCACAGGCTGTGGACATGACGCTGCCTGCCCCCTCGATCTTTGACAGTCCAAAGTCACTGATCATGATCTTGGAGTCCTCGTCCATACTGTAATATAGCAGGTTCTCTGGCTGCAGAGGAGTGGAAGAGATGGAGATCAAAGAGGACGCTATGATAGTAGGAAAAAAAAAGTCCAGCTTGTTGTATTTTTTTGTCTTTCCCTGAGCAACGATACCTTCAAGTCTCTGTGGACGATCCCCATATCGTGGAGGTATTTGACTGCATCCAAGATCTGGTGGATGAGTTGGCTGGCGTCTCTCTCCGTGTAGAAACCTTTCTCCACAATCCTGTCGAACAGCTCGCCTCCGGAAACTCTGTCAGGTGGAAATCATGAGTACCAGCTGAGCGATCCTGCACCTTTACTGAGGAATTGAATATCTAAAGGATTTGCATAGGATTCTGGCTGCAGCTTTGGAAACATCCACACGCATTCGTTTTGAATTCATCGATTAATCCCTCATTGTAAACCCCTTAAAGGAACATTTTACCCCAAATCAGGGTTATCTACTCACCCTCAAACCGATGGAAAAGCCATAGTCCTTTTAGCCAGAATCTTCGCTGGAGCTGCTAAGCTAACAGTGTTAGCACGCACCCCATCTGAAGTGGGTGCACAAGCTTGACTTTGCATTGAGGGTGTAAATAAATCAAATCAATTTAGGGTCTCCAGACTTTTGGAGACTTGGATTACGCCGGGCAAGCTGTATTGAACCATTTTATCCTTTTTTCTGCTATCTTTTTTCAACATTTAAAACAAGTCCTCGTCTGTCTGTGAAGCTCTAGAAATCTTATATGGACTACGAAACTTCAACTGAGTCAGATGATGGATGGATGTGAGTAGATAATGACGGAATTTTCTTTCTTTTCTTTTTGGGTGAACTGTTCCTTTAACAAGCAAC
Organism: Diplodus sargus; assembly: GCA_903131615.1. Classification (NCBI taxonomy): domain Eukaryota; kingdom Metazoa; phylum Chordata; class Actinopteri; order Spariformes; family Sparidae; genus Diplodus; species Diplodus sargus. The sequence continues at coordinate 4,082,198 of CAEMYA010000071.1, forward strand.
ATCTTGCTTCAGGTCGTGCTCTGCTGCCAGATACTGTTCAAATCAGAGACTTTGTCTTAGATTCTAGAAGCACCTGGTATATCAGGCTGAATTTGACAGAAATTGTGCTTGAAATGATTCATGAAACATCTACAATATTTGCTGTAAGCAACTGATAATAGTCTTGAGTCTCAGTATGTCAAGTGGTATAGACTATATGTGAATATAAATGACACTAGAATGTGAAATAAGAGGATTTTACATCCCTTAAGCTGCTTGAGGGTAAAGGAAAGGGGCAAACTCCATATAAATGGTAATGAAATAATATAACAGGTGAACAACTACATTTCTAAATGTTTGCTTTGTTTGACATTCAATTTACTAAGATGTTAAACTGAAAAAAGCAGCAAAAAAATCTCATCTGAGGCACTTTGCTTGATCAATTACTTTTTGTAAATCATGGTTTTACTCTTATTCTACAGTAAAAATGCCTGCTGAATGCATACCCTCGACCATATGCTCGGCCCTTGTGCAAGACAAAGAGGAAGAGGAACTCACAGCTGCATGACGAGATATAGATGGGATGTACTTTCGAAGATGTCCTCCAGCGTGACGATGTTGGGATGCTTGATTCTGAGGAAGATAAACGGAGAGCAATCATCGAGTGGAACATTTTTTTTAATAAGCCACATTTTTCTAATGCTTACTGTCAATTGGTCACCAGGTGGCATTCTTGCTGCACAACTCAAATCGCCCTCTCATCTGTTTCCCCTGCTCCACGGAAAGCACTACAGTAAATTGGAATCAAACCTGTGTGTTTGCCTGGTTCTTCTGAAAGACAAACTGGGAAAGCCTCTCGGGGTGTAGCGCAGAGAAGCTTTAGATGCACTAACTGCCTCTTGCTGCAGATGAGAATGACCAGTATATGCAGCTGGAACCACTGACAAAGGCCTGCTTTGTTTTTTTCTCTCGCACACAAACGAAATAGAATTGGATCATTTATTGTTACGAAGCAGCCGACAGACAGCCGAGCATCTCGCTCGGCTTTGGAGTAGAGCTGAGAGCACGTGAACGCACCATCGCTGTAACGCATCAGCATCTGAGAGGGGCATATGTGACTTCTTACAGAAACAGAGAATCCCTCTGTTACTTTCTTTCTTGCTCTCTCATGACTTTCTTTTTTTATTGAACGCTGACTTTCACGCGAAACTCCACTCCACCCATTCCCCCATATCTTCCTCCTTCCATCATACCCTACCCCCCTCTCCACTTCTCCACCCTCTATGTCTCTTTCTCTTTCTTCAATACACTGCTGCGGGGAACTCCACACACCATCACCATCTCCGCCTCTGTGTGCTGTTGCCCTGGCAACAGGGACACTAAAAATAGGTCTATCTTCTTTACTCCTGACATTTCTGGTGCACAATCCTACTGTTTCTACTGACACCATGCATTTAGTAACCCGTTCAATTGACCCCTTGCATATGCTATTCTGCATCTGTGCATGGATTGGCATCAGGGAGGCTGCACCAGCCGAATCCTCCCGCAGGACACAGAGCAGTAGCGCGGCGACGGATCACGACCTCACCTGTGTAGTACGGCGATCTCATTTTCGATGTTGTTCTCTTTGCCCTCTAACGCTTTCTTGGGGATGCACTTGATGGCCACCAGCCTCTGGGTCCTCTTCTCCTCGGCTAGAACCACCTCTGAGAAAGCTCCCCTGAAACAAGCAGTGGAAAAACACACACACACACACACACACACATTCAAACATTAGAGAAAGAAAGAAACGTGTGGGAGTGTGAGGTGAAACGGACACAACCTGAAAGCTAAACCAGGATTCTTCTTCTGCTACAGGCCATTGTGGATTGTAAAAACAGGAAATTCAGTGCTTTTTATCCTTCTTGAAAGTGTGTGTGTGTGTGTGTGTGTGTGTGTGTGTGTGTGTGTGCGTGCGTGTGCGTTTGGTTAATTCCCACACCAAATAAAGTAATTAGATATTTCTGTAGCCCGCTAAAAACTGTCTGTCAGCTAACCACAACACCAGAGCTCTTAAATAAAGATCTCAAAATAGCCTCCGTTCAGCCATCTGTGTGTTTATACGGTGTGTGTGTGTGTGTGTGAGTGCTGCTTAGATGAATTATTCAAAATGGTGACATTACTGAGAGGTTTTTTTTTTGGGGGGGGGGGGCTGAGAAAAGGCTCAGGGAGGTGAGGTGAAGCAACAGCCGCATCCAGACATTTATAGTCGTATCAATTGCTTTTAAAAAGAACAAACTATTTTTACTCCATTCAATAATAGAAAGAGCAAATGTAGTGCGGCCGTTTCTGAGGGAGACCAGACTGCATTATGGATTGCCGTGATGAGCGAGGGGGAGAATGGTGTGTATTTGCACAGTCTCCCCACAGGAGCGTGGGAGGGAGCTCGGGAGGAGGCCTGAGCGCACGAACATTGTTAGCAGCCACAGGGATCCTTTACATGTGTGTGAATCAGCGCTGTCATGCGACACACGGAGGAAGTTCAATGTCATGTTTGAGCAAATAGTCCTTCTCCCGCCCCCATCTGTCGCACTGTGAAGCGCGTCAGGAGCCTTAACTCCACTTGAGTCTGCAACCTTGGATAAAAAAGATGCAGACTGCACAGTGACGAGGAGGCAGGCACCTCTGACTCTCTGTTTATTCTGCCCTTAACGATTACAGTTAATTACCCTCCTCACGACACGCATTTCTTTCCATCTTCACGCAATAAGGAACGCTCACGTGGATCCGTGGCAATCCTTGAGATGGCTTTGTACTGTGGCCATCTTGTGCTCAACGAACCAGCGCGGCGGAAACGTTACTGCACACTGAAACCGACGATGCACGCGAGAAAGAGGGACGATTCTCTCTCGCTCACACACACACACACACACACACACACACACACACACACATCTCCGGTTTCAATTTTTTTAGCCGCTTAAAATAATCTCAATGCAAAATCACATAAAGCTCCAATTCTCATCGACCCATAAAAGCATTTTAATGTGTTTAAGTCTGCAGCATTTACAGCCAGGGTTTTCCTCAAATGGTGGAGAGTGTTACATTTCTATTGCCGGCAACTAATAATCTATTTAGTCCAATTGGCTTTTTAAAATAGAAGTCTCAGTGAGCGAGACAGGGGGTCAGATGGGTGGGAGGCTAACATGTGAACACTACTGAAAATTGTTTCTGATTCTTGCCATGCATGAGGAAACACCTATAGCGCTGCAATTAATGATTATTTAAATTTCTGATTATTCGCACTGTTAACTCACAGCAAGGGCGCCGTGGGGTTGAATCCCACTGGGGCAGGACCTTTCTGTGCAGAGTTTATACGTTCTCCCTGTGCTTGCCCGGGTTTCCTCCGAGGACTCCGGTTTCTCCCACCATTGAAACACGTGTGGTTTCTGGGCTCTCTTCATCAACGGTGTCGGCAAGTAGTATGTTGATAAAAGAATTCTGCGGAGGCAAGGCTGGGTGGAATGATAGAGCAATCTTTATTGAAACAGACCTCAATGCCAGCATCCGATCAGAAGTGGCTGCATTCCAATTTTCTCAAATCCATGGCAAAAGCAATGCCAAAATGCTTTGCCCTCTGCTCTCTCGGAAATCCAATTCGAGTCCTTCGATCTTTGGAGATCCACCAAATGCCACCCTCCTTCTCTTCCTATGCAAGGGTTTTTAGAGTCCCTTTTCCGGTACACACTTCTTCTAATTGGTCACTTGGGTAAATTAGGCAACAGACTAAAAGAGGAGTTAACCTGTCTCCCCCATAACTCACCTAACTTGGCTGTGGTCAAACTTGGGCATCTCCCACCATTTGCAGTGTGGGCCAACCTCAGGTTTAGTACATTATAATGGTCTGCCGCCTGCTAACCTTTAGCACTCACACAGTTGGAAAGCTACTGTGGCGCTGTGAGTCTCACTCTGTCTGCATTCCTCAACTCACATAAGGAGAAACAATTGATCATCGTTCAATCTACGCTAAGTAAACTCAAAAATCAGAATGTGTTGTCATCTAGATACCTCACACGCACATGAGGTTCGTTCTCCAGTCAGTGCCCTTGACCAAAGGCACTTGGTGAGATCTAGAGTCGCCCCCCGGGCGCACACACACTGCTCACTGCCCCCTCGGGGTGAGTTAAATGCAGAGTATCAGTTTCACTATGTTGTGCTTTGTATGATATGTGATCAATTAAAGATTTTTCCAAATTCTAAAGTTGATGGTGGGCCACAGGCCAACATCAAACTCCTATTGTGTTAAATTGTTAAAATGACCCAAAGTCCCCTTAACTGCCTGCCGGGCTCATATTATGAAATAATGAAAAATAATTAGGGATTCAAGCCTTGAGAGCAATTATACCCCAAAATAACAAAACCTAACTGATTTATGGTCCTTTTGTTGCTGTTGTTACACAAAAAAAACATCTTGCAGGCCAAAACAAACCATATGATCATCATCAGAAAAACAACCATATAGGTCAACTATATGCATGTCTCTTGTTTGGCGGCGACCTCTGGTGGCCATAGTAGCTATTTTAGCAGCAAAGGAGGAAGTCGGGGAAAGAATAAAGCGAGAGAAAGTCCACATAGGGGGGAGGTGAGGGATGGACGGTCCAGTGAAACAGGCACAGGACTTTCAGCTAGCAGACCACTGTGCAAAACCAATAGTACACAGTGAGACATTTTATCTTATCAGTGCAGTGAAGTAATGCAGGTAGAGGAAGTTAGTGCCTAAACCTGACCAAACTCTGAGCATATGATCTGATGGCAGTGATGTATGGTGTCGTGGGACTGACTGGCATTCAGCCTATTCAGTCGTTCTGGTACAAGGATGTGTTGCTTCTTAAATTGCGCTTGAAAAGTTTGAACCACAAAATGTTTTCTGCTTGAAACTGACTTACAAAATAACTATTCAGTTATCAAGATGTTACCAATTAATTTTGTCGATCAACTATTGGATTTACTGTACACGTTATTTTAGCTTTAGCTGGTTAGCTTTGACGTGGAAACGCGGTCCTGTGAGCCGGCCCCAACCACGGCTGTTCATAAATAGAGGCGAGCAGAGCAATGTTGAATGAATTCACAGGGATAGTTTTTTATTTTATTCTTTTTATATTTTTCATAAAACACGCCCTTACCCAAACAGCTAAATAACAACTGTAGCAGCAGCATCTGCTATCTTCACCACTCCTATTGTCAAATTTGTCAGTAGGCGAGATGAGCTTGATATGCCACCCACAATTTCTCCCTGCACTATAAACAAACTATCAGACTGAAAGATGTCATCATTGACTGAAAAATATCTGATTATATCAAATATCTGGGCGAAATGAGACAACGGGAAAACTGACGTTACATTTCTTCAGTCTCACATTAAAGCACATAGTTTCTTTTTTTTTGTTTCCACCAGCAACACACCACTCTAATCTTGCCGTATCATTTCTATGTATTTAATGCCAATAAATAATCCTGGCACGCACACTTACTTGCTGTTACAAATTGAAATAAATAAGATTCAAATGAGTCATTGGTCTCAAGATTCATAGCTGACGCACTTTGTGTACATGAACAAGACTGTGACTGCATATTTTTAGATGGATGGATGGATGGATGGATAGATAGATAGATAGATAGATAGATAGATAGATAGATAGATAGATAGATGAAGCACGACATAAAAGCCTGGTGTCTGGATAGCATCTGCATCTGTAGCAGAGTGATGGTGTCTGCCCCAAAGCCATCAGCACAACATGAACACCAACACAGCATGGGTCTCTCTCTCTCTCTCTCTCT
>CAEMYA010000071.1:4089288-4126582 GCA_903131615.1 Diplodus sargus
GAGTGTGAGGACATACAGTACAATGCCAAATCCCAAACAATCTCCGGATTCATTCTTCCATCTGCATCATTGTGAAAAATAACTTTATTCACATCAACAGATCTCGGGACTGAGCCATTCACTCACAGTTTCACAACTGTATATTTTCCACACACTCCACTAAAGTCATGTGTAGGTCAAACCTCTTAACTCCTCTGCTCTTCTCTATGAACAAAACAGCCAGTGAGAGTGCTTTCAACAGCGTTTAGTGCTGAATAGTCACAATGTTTATACGCCTACGCTTTATTCACCTGGACTGCATGAGGAATTCTTAAAACCGGCCTGCCTCGTGTATTACTCCTCATATTAATGATTCCTTTTAAGGCACCATGAAATTAAAGCCCATTTTATTGTTAGCCTTTAATGCGACATGCCTCTTGTTCCCTCTTGAAAAGCTCAATTAGACGATATGTGGCCCTGTTTTAATGCAGAATCAAACTGTGTACTATTAAAGTTGTGTTTGTACGGCGGCGTCAGCTGCGAACACCAAATTCTGCACCTCTTCACAGGAATGTATGTGTCGTGGAACTATTTTCTTTGGAGAACAGATCAGATTGGTATCTCAAAAGAGACTTCAGCCACCAGCAGTGCATTTAAGAAGAAGTACTCTGCTGTGGACCAGTTTTTTCTTTTTTTTGTTTGTTTTAACTGCTGCGCTGCGGTCTGAAATTGTTTTGTTAACTGGCCCCATGCTCTTCATTTCTGTCAGATAAGCTGCCAGCTTGCAGGGATATTTCCGTCCTCGGGGCTCGTAAACTGAAACGATGTGCACGCATCTACATCATCGCTACTCCTAAGCCTTTAAGTCTCGGTCCAAGATCATATTTAATACATAAACACACCAAGCTCGATCAACGGCTACACACGTCCGGGCAAATCATGGGACAGTTCATCAAACCGTCAAATGCATCCCTGGTGTCGACAACCACGAAAGACACAGTTGTTTAAAGTGCAATGTGTAAGAATGTTAGTTGAAAACATAAAAAAAAAATCAACTAAATTATCATCAGAGTGTGAAGAAATGGTCGCTTTGACCTCCCAGTCCAACAATCTGCCATTGCTCAAGCTCTGACTGATCGAGCTCTAACTGATCTAACTGAGTTAACTAGCAAACAGTAGCTCCAATTTTGGAGATATCAGCTGTAGAGATATTTACCTTCTTTTTTCGGATGTGATTCAACTTGTGCTGTGGGTCAAAACGCCCAAAAAATACATTAAAAAAACTCAAAAGAAATGTCTCTTTCCAGAAATCATGACCCACTTACTCAAGATAATCCACAGACCATGTTGTGAGAAACCATTTTCTTTCTGCGAAACTACGCTGTATCACCACACAGAAGGAAGTGTGAATCTGATCATGGACGAGAGGATCGTACTCGAGACAGCGATGTACACATTGACTGTTGCTTTAGTTTAGTTAGCTAAGTAAGCTTGCTGTTGAGTTGTTCAACTGTATCTTTTGGCGCTTTGAGCACCACAAGCTGACTGCCATCTAATTCCTCCATCTCTAAAACTTGGCGACTCATATTAAAACAATCTAATTCGATAAATAGCAGCATAGCTAAGGGGAAAAATATGTAATTTTTGGATTTTTGGCCAAACGTCCCTTTAAGGAATTTCCAGGAATGGGGGAGCTGCTCTCCTCTCTCTGCCTCCATCTACAGATTTAAATAAAGCCTTCCAATGACAGTTAAGAAAACCATAAGCTAGAATCTTACGACTGAGTTGTTGGCTCCACATGTACTGTAAAGACTCCCTCAGTCACTCAGACACAGAAGCACAACTCTAAAAGGACCGAGAGGGAGCACAAGTATATTTATATAGACTTTCACTGCATTCTGTTTACATGACATTGTCATTGACATTGACATTGTTAAAGGAGAGAAGTGTTAATGAGAATTACAACAGAAAAAGTCAAAGTTTGTTGACTGGGGGATTTTTATTTTTTTTTCCCTCCGGGGACAGCTTGTCCCTGAAGCCGACTCCAAACAGAGGTAGAACTGCGATGGATTAGCCGAATCTGAATATAATATTTCAACATAAATCAATTAACTTCACACTCTGAATTCCTGGATAAAGCTCCTCTGTAATCTTCTCTCCGAAGCATAAGGAGCTTTCCGTCAACACATTAATTCTGCCCTCTGCCAGGTCCAGCTACAGTGACAGGAGGGAAAGAATATTACTACAGCTTCCATCCCTGTTTTCTTTTTCTTTTTTTTTTTCCTGAAATATGGGTACATGCTATTCTGGCAATTCACTCTTTCAATCCTCGTTACGTAACCCTTAATATCATACTTCCAATTACAATCAATGCTTTAAGTTCCCGCTAGTCTCGGCGGCATCACAACAGAACTTATCAGCGTTTAGCAGCAGCCGTGAATTCTCAAATATACAATCTGCTCGTCAAAGTGCATTTCACACAGCAGGCGCAGCTCCGAGACACACACACACACACACACACACACCGGTGGAGCCTTCTGATGTCCTCCTACAGCACTCGACTTAACCAGACAGCCTCATCATCTTCCCACTTCTATTTCACTTTTTTGGACGCGGCCCAGAGTTGCACAGTCATTAAAATCTGATTCCGCGCTGCCTCTCTGGGGAAGCAGGTGTGATTCCAAGAAGAAAGAAAACAACCACACTCCATATGGCACACTCGTGTCATCACAGGTGGACGTGCGCTGGGTCACTTGTACTTGGTCGGGGAGGGTGGGGGGTTTAGAGGTGCCGCCCGGCCATCTGGGCTCGATCCTGTCCCCCTGGAGGGTGCATTCACAGGTCTGTGTGAGTCCAGCCCTCGCCATTACTGACTGCAAAAGGGAAAGCCTTCACCCTGCTGGATGAACAGTCATTTTTGCAGTTCATCGCAGAATGAAGGCGTATTCAGTGACAACGTGTAGGATAACCTATTTTTGGATTCCAAGACCACATCGCATTGGATAAATCGTTGGAATTGCGTGATCTCGCTATACGCGAAGCCCTCGATGGAAATACACAACCTGTTCAGCTGTCTCTCACATCCCTGCCGTCTATCATCACATCCGCAGAGGAAGATGCAGCCTGATCATGACACGTTCGGAGACAGATGGGTGTTATTAAAAGATTGCAGGTTTCACTGGGTTTTGTATTGTGATTTGGATAAGTGGTGGGCAGCGAGAAAGAGCCACTGAATTAGGATTTGGTTTCTATCGCTAATGAGCAAAAATATTTGTGTACTGACAACAGCCTTGCATCCACTCAGGACTCAAGTCTCCTGACGACAAAACAAGCAAGTCCGAGCAAAGATGAGGCCAAACTGCCCCAATAGGACTATCACCTGATATCTGGATCTTGTGTTCTGGCAGGACTGGCTTGGATGTGTGCCGTAACACTACAGGTCGCTTGTGTCGAAAGGCTAAAAAATAAAGTCCTCGGTGTGAATCAGCCAATAGTCGTTAAAGTCGTCTTGTTTTGATTACATAAATCAGTGTTCAATTTGAATACAGTCGTTCACGTTCACAAATACTGACGTAATGTCCGACGCAGGGAGAATAATAATGACACAACACAACCCGCGCATGCTTAACTGCACACGCAAATAGAACACATGCATGTTAAACACACACAACGATTGCATAGCCCTCGCTCGAGCACTGCCGTGACTGGAAAGACCCAACTCATCAAAATGCTAACTGTTTCCGAAACTAGATTCAGTTCATTTTTGAAAAAGGCTTCTTATATATGCATAAAAATGAACGGTAATACATTCAAAATGTCTTTGTGCTGCTCAATGGAGAGCCAAATTGGCCGGGGAAATGATGCATTCTTGACGATACTTTAGGCGAGTGGGAAACAGCTGAGTCAGCGTCCAGCAGTGGCCAAGAACAAGACGAGTCTGAGTCAAAATAGACAGAAGTGACAGGCCATCCAAAATGTCAGTCATGTTTTTCTTTTTCCCTTTTTTTTTTTTTCTGCTTGGATTCATGCTTTATTTAGATGGTGACAGCGAGATGGAGACAGGAAAGGCGGCCGACAGAGATATGGATGATATGCAGCAAAGAGCTGGACTCTAACCCAGGCTGCCACGGTAAAGGCTTAATACATCGTACGGTGAGGTCCGTTATTCAGCTTTCTTAAAAGACTCAAATGCTGCAGCCCTGACAGCATCGACAGGTGGACAAAACGTGAGTGGCGGGAGACTTTTGACCCTTCGGTTTCTCCAACTTTGCAAAATGCGCACGCACTCTGTTCACCTGCAGGTAACCATTAATGCACATGGCAGCTTCGCTAGATTTTGCCTCAAACTCTGAGAACCAACCGGTGCTGCTGTTGTGCTGGAGCTCAACCTGGCACCAAGCTTTCTGTCTGACAACTGTTTTTTGCTACTTCTACCAAGGAGGTTATGTTTTCACCCGTGTCCGTTTGTCGATACGTTGGTTTGTCAGCAGGATTACACAAAAACTGTTGAACAGATTTCCGTGAAACTTGATTGGAGGATGATTCTCAGCCAAAAATAGACCCCGTTAACTTTTGGTGCTGATCCTAATAAAGGGACAGATCCGGGAATCTTTTTATTACTTACTTTAAGATTGAGAGATTTTCCCATATTTTTGTTAATTTCTCAGGGAATAATGCATGGATCATGATGACGTAAAATCACATCAAGGTGGATGGTATCTATTAGTGAGTACAATTTGACCCAGATCCTTGATCTGGTATTTTAAAATTATGACTTAGTAGTTGCAGCTTGACACTGGATTACGCTTGATGGCGTCAATTATACTGCTGGGTGTTGGCAGAGGTATGCCATCTACTGAGTGCCATTCTAGTTTGATCAAAAGCAACAAAATGTGACTTCCTGGGGAAAAGGATGGTGGACTGTTGAGTTTCATCCCTAAATCGTCAATGTGATCCTTGTAAGAACAACAAAATCGCTGATAATTCAACAATTCACTGCTGAGACTTCCTCAGCCAAGGAGGAAAATGGAGCTCGAAGAGCGTTGCACCTTTGCTGAAAACACATCACAGTTTGTACTCTCTGACACAAGCTGAGTTGATCGGGGGCCAATCGGTGCAGTGGCCCCACTTCACCCCTTTGGTGACCCGGCCACCTCAACAGCACCGAACTGCAACTTACGTTCCCAGCACCTCTTTGAAGTCATAATGTTCTTTGATGTCTGATGTCTTCTTTTTCCATCCATTTCCATCCTCTCCAAGAGGCATCCTACAACGCTGATCGGATTCGCCACACTACAGCTGCGGGGCAGAGAGAAGAGAATTCAAAAACAGAAGAAAAAAAAACTAAAACAAAAAGAAAAACACTGAATAGTCACGCACAATTATCTTTTACTCCATGTCCAAATACACTTTTGAGCCATCTAGATTTGATTATGATCAAGAGCATTGTGCTAAAATGGAGCGATGATGGATATGCTGATTGGACCAGAGACTTTTAATGAAAATGACAAAAATTCCCTGGAAGGCGACATGATTTTTGTCTCTATCACGAACATCATTGCAGCGCACAGTTCATAACAGATCGGGCTTGAAATATTACACAACATTCTATGGCCACTCTTGACTGCGAGGGATACATTCTGCCTCTGCGCCAGTTTGAATATGCCCATTACAGTTTGGCAGACTGATGTGACTGTTGCATAAAGCCATTAAACACACTATTGATTTTCCCTGATTAAGTGTTCTGGCTATCACAGCCTCTTGTTTGCATTTTTAATACCACTTGAAGTTTGATTGAACTGGATGACAAGAAGACAAGCTGGTACCACGATTCTTCTCCCGTGCACGATGAAGACCGATCGATACGTTTTTTTAAAAAAAAGTCCAATCCAAGCCTGACCTGTGCTGCTGTCTCTTGCGTTTCTAAATCCTTTTTTTAAATTATTATTATTCCAACAGAGAAAAATAAATGAGAGTGAGAGTGAACTTGTTAATGAATGAGAGAAAAACATGAATAAGAAATGGATTTTTTCTTAACACTGATGAGATGTGAGCACACTGCCCAGAAAAACAAACCAACAGCTACAGACTTTATTCGCTGACAATAAATAACAACAAATAACAGCTTGAAAGTGGGGCAAACAGTGCAGCAGAGACGGGCGCAAGAAAGGGGGGACCGTCACCAAAAAAACAAACAAATGCATGGTCAGATACCAGCTGGGAGGGGAGGAGGAGGGGGGACCTGTGCTATATTTAAACATTGGAAGCTTTTATACACTCAGGTTGATGCAAAAATCCACAAATGCAAGACACACAAATACTCCAGCGAGGAGCGATGTGACAACCCGCTCTGCGTTTGTGGGAGCTGCAGGGCGTGAATGGCAAGCGCGAGGGGTCTGAATGGGAATCACCATAAAAACCGTTCGCTCGGTGCAATGTGTGCTTTCCATCAAAATTGAGCGTGCGTGTCGTGCTTGTGCTCGTGCGTGCAGGCTACAGAGAGCTGGGCAGGAGGAAGAAGAAATAAAGAAGAAATAAAAGGGCGATGTGGGTGTGCGAACATGTAGCCTGCTGCAGCGCTCAAGGGTACGGCAGTCAAAAGGAATCCGTTAAACCGGGGAGGCTGCAGACATGCGACACGCTCACATGCCTCGCAACTTCTGCAGAGAAACTACACGACCGGTGGCGCAGTGTAAGACAAAAAAAAAAATAAAAAGAAAAAAAGAAAAGAAGAAAGAAAAGAAAGAAAGCACACGTACCTAAATGGCGATCTGTGGCTGCGGTGTGTTCTCTCTCCTTCCCTCTGGGAGCGATGTGGTTGCTGTGCTTGTGCGCAGCGGCTCTGGGTCCGCTCAGACTTCTCCTGACGTCAAGAAAACCAGACGTCTGTGGACGTAGTGCAGCACAGAGAGAGAGAGAGAAAAAAAATCACTCACTCTTCTCTTAACAACGCGATGCGCGATTCACCTCCTGATAGTCGAGCCGCCGTCTGCTGTATGCGAGCAGCTTTTTTTTTTGTTTTTTTTTTTGGTTCATGTGCCGGTTGTTTATCTGCGGGCTCCTCTCCCGCAGCGCGCCTGGTGACGCTGCTGCTGTTGCAGAGCATGCAGTTAGCACAATTTTACATTTATTTTGTTTATTCATTTATTTATTTATTTATTCTACCCCAAACAGGCACAGCGTGAATAATTCATCACACAAGGCACACACGCATGCGACCTGTGTGAAAATGAAAGTGTTTAATGGGGTTTGGGGCTGAAGACATGCTGCAGAATGATGGAGGGACCAGTGCGCTCCAGAGGGCCCGGCGCACACTTGCAGGGAATTATAGCTGTATATATATCCCACTAATGTTGAGGCAACGCCCTGCTGCCTCCTCTCTCACAACACCAGCACTCACGGGACCCTGCCCGGTGTCCACCTGGACACACTGCCAAGGGGTCCGGTGCCTGTCAGAGGTGTGATGTGCGGACAAGCAACACAACATAACAACAACAACAACAACAACAGGACGAAGGAGAGTTTCCACCATCCCTCTGACAAATCAAAGGGCAACACGTTACAAGGTGTTCTTGTTGTTTTTGAGGAGTTATTTTTAATCATCCACACAGTGTGCATATGATGGAGAACCTTAAAGGATAACTCCGCCAATTATACACATTAAAGTGTGCTTACAGGTCTTGAGGAGTACCACGGCACTAATGGAAAAAAACACGTAGTGTTAAGTATGTTGTGGCTCCAGAAGAAGCTGAAGATGTGATCTGATAAATTCTCTCTGTGGCTAAGATGCATTGTGGGTAATGTAGGCATCAGGTTGTGAAAAGGAAGAAGAGTGCGTGTAATTTAAAAAAGGCGATATGTTATAGTCTTGCAAGGTTAGACCAGTGGACTGCTTTTCAAAACCTGCCACTGACATTACCCACAATGCAACTTAACCACTGATCATTGGAGGCAACTGATCAGATTATATGCAGCTTCCTCTGGAGCCACAAAAGTCTTCACACTACTTTTGTTCACGTATGCATGCATGCTTACATAACACTCTTGTGTTGCACTTTCTTTCTTTCTTTCTTTCTTTCTTTCTTTCCTTTTTTCTTTCTTTCTTTCTTTCTTTATCAGGTAGAGGCACTGTACCTCATTATGTTGTTGTGAACACAGTTCAAACCATCCAACCACTACCCTTTTTATTTCATCTCATAGTTGCAGCTCCCCTTGCCTTACAATATTGTAAACCTGGTTTTGAAAGTGCTAAATAAAGGTTACATACTGTTATTATTGTGTTATATGATTTAATAAGTCACTCCCCCTGCAAACTTACACTGCTGTCTAAAAACTAGGAGCAGTCTTGCAATAAAAAACTTGAAAAGAAAAGTGTTTACGTTGTGTGGGCTATCTTGTGTGGCTAGTGGGTGCATTACTACACCAAGCCTGAAGGGGGCAGCACTGCCACAGATGGTGCTTTCCTCATCTGCTCACAAACACAATGCAACCTGAACTTCCGGGCAGGAGTTTTCAAACAACACTAGCTAGCCAGCTAGCCGTTAAACATTTTTGCTCAGGGAACTACGGCAAACTTTGCTGAGTTTTGGGTGAGATTTGTGTTCGAAAGTCGTTTTTATTCATTTTGTGACCGTTTACCCTTGCCCGTGAGTGTTTCTCGTGACTTAAATATACATAGAAAGCTTGGCTGTGTTGGTAGGAAAGCGGCAAGACAGTTACGCTAAAATGCTAACAGACGCTCGGCAGTTGGCTTTGTTTCATACATCCCAACCGATGCTAACGCTAGCCGGTTAAGTTTGCTCCTGTTCCAGTTTAAGGCTTGTTGGGAAGTGCGCGATTGGCTGCTGCTATTTATTGTAACTCAGGTTAATTGCGTCTACATCGAGACACGGTTCCCCAGCTAATTTAACCCTTTTCTATTGTATGTTTGCAGCTAGCGGGCTAGCCTGTTGTTAAACCAGCAGCAATGTCAGCGAGCTCCAAGAGGAGAAGAGCCACTTCACCCTCCAGCAGTGTGAGTGGAGGAGGCGACCTCGACGATACCTCCTCCTCTACTCCTGGAAGTGGCAGAAAAAGAAGAAGAACATCCAATGTTCCTCCTGTAGATACGGTAAATAAATGCACTTTATGCATTGTATGCTTTATTTACATCGAGTTTTGTTTAACCGACCTTACAAGAGCGCTTCAGCTTTTGTCTTACTATGCGTGCGCTAGTAAACACTAGAGATTTTGTTTACTTTCCAGATTGCTGTATGCCATGAGCTGTTCAACGCTGTCAGGGACCACAAGGATGACCAAGGAAGGCAACTTTGTGAAGTTTTCCTTAGGGTACCAAAGAGAAGGTATTGTAACGTAAAGATAAGAGTAAAGTTTAACATTGCCAGTAATTTGTTGGAGGATACCCGTTTCATACCTTGATGCAAATCACCTAAACTGTAGATGTAATCTTGAGATTTGACTGTCTGACTGGAGGTTGCAGTGATGTCTGATCTCGCTTGTTCTCTTTCAGGAATCAGCCTGATTATTATGAAGTGGTGTCCCAGCCAATTGATATGACAAAAATTCAGTATAAACTAAAGTCAGATGATTATACTGATATTGAGCAGCTTACTGCAGACTTCCAGCTCATGTTCAACAATGCCAAAACATTCTACAAGGTGGGTAGACAAAGGATGAAGGTGCAGCATTTTTGTCACAGTAATTAAGTGTTTATTATTCTTTTGAAGTATGTTAGCAGCGTCCGTTGATTTTGAGCTTGTTCTCCATCTTCCCATGACAATATTCCTTTGCATTCTCAACAATTCAGAGTGACAGCGAGGAGTATCAAGCTGCATGCAGGTTGTGGCAGGTATATTTACAAACAAGGGCTGAGTTTGTGCAACCTGGAGATGGAGATGAAGATGATGAAGATGGTGATGATATGATGGATAATCCAGGAATGTCTACCGAAGATGAGGTAAATTCCTTTCCCGAAGTATTGCTATGGTACCTTGTCATGTCTTTTTAAGTAATATAATATTTCTAACATTTTTTTTATGATGGGGTTGTTTTTGTATTAACTAGGTCAAAATGCCTTTCAAGGAAATTTTGTGTAATGATGCTACAGGGGAACTAATTTACACTTTTTCTTTGTTTGTTTTAGACCTCAACCAGCAGTTTGAAGGAGGTGTTGGAGCAACTCTTGGAGGCTGTGGTTTCACACGCCGATCCCTCAGGGCGTCTAGTCAGTGAACTGTTCCAGAAACTGCCTTCCAAAGTGGTAAGTCCTTTTTTATGCTTTGAACATCAAATAATGCCCCGGGAATTCCTCACATTTACAGGCTTTTCTGTCTCTCTTAGCATTACCCAGACTACTATGCCATTATAAAGGAGCCAATAGATCTGAGAACGATCGCTCAAAGAATACAGGTAGTTTCTTCGTTTCAAATTTCTTAACATTTTGATTTTGTTTTTAAGATCTTTGTGATGTTTTATAACCAGCACTAATTTAAATGTTTTGCATAGATTGGATACTATAAAAGTGTCAATGCTATGGCGAAGGATGTTGACCTGATGGCCAAAAATGCCAAAACATACAATGAACCAGGATCTCAGGTTTTCAAGGTAACATCCTTTTCTTGATTTTCTTTGTTTTTTTAAGATGTAACATCCCAAATCTCAACAGCAGTTCTCTTAATTTTATAGGATGCAAACACCATTAAAAAAGTCTTCATCCAGCGGAAGACTGAACTTGAACACGCTGAACCCACTAAATCTAGTCTGCGCATCAGGTAATAATTTACAGTTGCTTTGTTTTTTTATATATTGCTTTTGTCTAAATGACAAATCTTTTCCCTCACAGACAACAGATTGTTTTTCTTCATGGCGGGTGTTTTTTGTTTTTGCTTCTGTTTAGAAATCGCAGGTCGGGCCAGGGGGAGCGACTCTCTGGCGTCAGCGTAGCTCTTCACTATGGCTCAGAGAGTGAGGATGACCCTGTACTCTCTGGTAAGTATGAGCGCTTTAGGCATCAATGAAATTGACCTTGTGTTGTGTGTTTAAAAAAAACAGTACGTCATGTAAATGTTTGCAGGCTCTGTTTGCTATGATGAAGGAGAGTCAGAGGCCGAGAGTCAGAGTTCTAGTATGGAAATGAGCAACCCGATCTTCCAGCTGTATGAGGCTGTGAGGGGTGCCAGGAACAACCAGGGCCAGGTCTTCTCTGAGCCTTTCCAGCAGCTGCCCTCTCGCAGGGAATATCCTGACTATTATCAGCAGATCAAACAGCCCATTTCTCTGATGCAGATCAGGTAAGGAATAATCAGTTTTCTTAATTACACCTACTGGGATGGTAGTTTAAAACTTTCTAGGGGAAATTCAGGGCCTTCATAACCTTTATGTTTATTCCCAAGGGCAAAGATGAAGAACGGTGAGTATGAAACTGTGGAACAGATGGATGCTGACCTCACTCTGATGTTTGAGAACGCAAAGCGCTACAACATGCCTAACTCAAGCATTTACAAACGGGCCTTCAGGCTTCAGCAAATCATGCAGGTAAGGACATCTGCTCTATTTTTTTAAATGTCAGGTTACGCTGCAGGATGTTTTCACTCTAATTAGGCCAAGAATGAAAGAAATTAGCTATAATTTGAAACAGACTATGAAGCATCTTGCAGAAATAGCCCAGGGACTGTATTTGTCAACTGGGGTATCCACCTGTGTGTTGATTTGTCTGTTTGTGTAGGCAAAAAAGAGGGAACTTTTGAGAAGAGATGATGAAGATGGAGATAGCATTCTGTCATCTGATGCAGGGAGCGTCAAAAGGAAAAGGTATACTTGTTTCTCTTAAATATGAAGAATCTGTAGTTCGCATGCTAATAACAACAATATATATCACTCACTAAGCCTTGTTTGGTTTCTCAGTGTTGCCATCCAAGCTCATTCATACTCTACTTTCACTCTTCTTAAGCCACAAAAAAAATGTCAAAAAGAACCGGATGAAAGCCTTGTACGCCGCAGTGACTGAGGCCAGGGAGGCGGGCACCAATCGACGTCTTTGTGATTTGTTTATGGTCAAACCATCCAAGAAGGACTACCCTGACTATTACAAGGTCATCCTCGAACCAATGGACCTGAAGACCATCGAGCACAGCATCCGCATTGAACGCTACACCACGGAGGAAGCCCTGATGGACGATATGAGGCTGATGTTCCGTAATGCCCGGCATTACAACGAGGAGGGATCTCAGGTAGACAGTGACATTAAATTTGAATAATGCATTGTTTATTTTTTCCAGCTTTGGATGCTGAACAATCTTGGCATGTGCTATCTTTTTCTGATATTACCAATTTTTTTGGTGGGGGTTAACGTAGGTGTATAATGATGCTGACATCCTGGAGAAGATATTGAAGGACAAACGCAAGGAGATGGGACCTTCGCCTGAAGAAGAGGATGTGGGATCTCCCAAACTGAAACTCAGTAAGTTTGATCATATCAGTGATTTAACATATCTTGGCCTATTTGCTCAAAGTCAGATACTCTTCTTGTTACTGCTGACTGTTTTCTAAAACATACCACAACGTTATATTAATTACAATTACAGATCTTTCTAAGCTTCCAGGCAGCCAAAGGACTTCATTATTGTATAAAACATTACTCAGAAAGGATTAAACCAATTCAGCACTAGTTAATCCATTGCAGCATCCATATCATTACTATTATTATTATTATTATTATTGTTATTATTGTTATTATTGCTATTATTATTATTACATAAAATTGGTTTATATAAAGATATAAATACAATGCAAATGGAAATGATTGTCCCTCTATATCTTGGCTCCTCGAATACAAGCCTCCAAAAAATTTATTTAATATATCAGAAATTGCATAAGTATATTGTCATCTGCAGAAAGGCACAGCATCCAATTCAAAACCAAATAGTATTAGTGGTCGTGATGAAACGGGAAGCGGTGTTCGTTTGTCAAAATCAAATGTTTTTGTTTTTATGTATCTAGGAAAGCCTGGTGTTTCTCCAAAGAAGTCCAAATACCTCACGCCACTCCAGCAGAAGCTAAACGAGCTGTACGACGCTGTGCGAAACTTCACTGACCGACGAGGTCGGCGTCTAAGCACAATCTTCCTCCGCCTGCCATCTCGTGCTGAGTTGCCTGACTACTATGCTACTATCAAGAAACCTGTCGATATGGAGCGCCTGCGTAGCCATATGGCAGCCGGACGTTACCAAGACGTCGAAGCCCTGGTGGAGGACTTTGCTCTAATGTTCAACAATGCCTGCATTTACAACGAGCCGGAGTCTCTGATCTATCGGGATGCTCTAGTGTTGCACCGGGTGCTGCTAGAAACACGCAAGCAGCAGGAGGGAAACGAGGACTGCGGGCCTCCTGCTGTGGGACCTCTGGTGCGAGAGCTGATCAGGAACCTGTTTGTGTCTATGATGGGCCACCAGGATGAAGAGGGCCGGTGCTACAGTGACTCTTTGGCTGAGATTCCTGCTGTGGATCCAGCTGCTCCTGAGAAACCACCACTTAACTTTGATATCATCAGGATGAACGTGGACCGTGGACGCTACAGGAGACTGGACGTCTTCCAGGAACACATGTTTGAAGTTCTGGAGAAAGCAAGGAGGCTAAACAGGTATATCAGCTTATTTTGAAAAGGGCTGCCATGTGGCTGTCTGAGGCATAATCAGTGGAATTAAAGCTTTTGACTGATAATCTTACATTTAAACTGAAATTTAAGAATATTTTTTATGCAATCGTCCTTTAATACTTGATACATATCATGTTTCTTTATAACCAGTATCTGATTTCACAATAAAAAAAAAAAGTTGTAATCCTTGCGTTCCCTGTAAGAGACTGACGCACTGTTACCAGAAATCAAAACAAGAACTTCTAAGTCAAATGAGGAAGTGTGCCATTTAAAATCTCATAGACATCTATTCATGTAATCATTTCCTGGGATTCATATTCAAATTAAGATCTCTTAAGTCTTTTGTAGCTATTCTATTACAATTTTAATAAGTTATAAAATGTCATGATAAGCAGTTCGATATATCATGCGTCGTCTTCTGACAGCCACGCATGTACAAATATTTGTTAAAAGAATGGTGGATTACCAACTTTGTGCAATGCACTGTAATCTGTCTGCAGTGTAATCTGATTACTAATAACTTCAAGAGCCTTTCAGAATGTTGACTTGTCCTTTACTTACACAGTTTTAAAACAGCATTTTGATAATATAATGTGCTTAGAAGTTTGAATTTAACACCTTTTTACAAGCATTTAGTGTAAGACTTCGTATAGATGATTTAACGTTTTTAGTAATCTGAACTGCTGACCAACACAATGCTTCCTCAGTTAAAACTTTTCAATATCTTCCAGAACATATGTATTGCACCCTGAATCTGGACTTGCTTTACAGCTGAAATGGACAGCTGCAATGTTTACTGTGTGTGCTAATCATTTTTTTTGGTTTTTTTTGCGTTTGCAGGACTGACTCAGAGATATTTGAAGATGCGGTGGAACTACAGCAATTTTTCATTAAGATCAGGGACGAGCTATGCAAGAACGGAGAGATTCTGCTCTCTTCTGCACTCAACTACACGGTAAAACATCTGCACAGTGATGTGGATCAGGAAAAGAGGGAGAAAATTCCAAAAGAGATTGAGGAGGACAAGCAAAAGACAGAGGAAGAGGGGGAGGAAAACAAAGGTGTGTGTGTGTGTTTGTGCCTGTGGACTTCTTGATAAATACTCAGGATATGTTAAAATGTTAATGTGGTATTAATTTGATGCAATTTTATATTTTGTACATGAAGATGGTGAGAAAACCGAGGACCTGCCAGGAGAGGCATGGCGTTCAGAGTCGGAAAGAGAGCGGCGGTACAGTCAAGACTGCAGCTTTGAAAACCACACCTACCATGTTGGAGACTTTGTCTATGTGGAGCCGTCGGAACCGAACCTGAAACCACACATCGTCTGTATCGAACGTCTGTGGGAAGATGATGCAGGTAACATGTTTGTTTTTTTTTTTCCCCCAGCAACTTAAAAAAATATCCATATTAATTAGCCATAACAAGGTGTATATATAACTACACATATGTCTAGGGCTGCACTGTATGGTAAAATAAAAAATCATGTTCTGATTATTTTGACAGACTGATAATAGTGATAATGAGTGATAATATGGTTTTTGATGTATGTGCTAAACATGTTCCTTTATGTCTGCAGAACAATATTTTCAGGCATCTCTACAGCACTCAACTATGATCCTGTTTTGTCACGCAACCGTATTTAAATTATAAGAATATTGTGATTCATTGCGCAGCTATAATAAATAGACAAAATATTAAAATGTTATACCTTTTTAATGATGCACTTATGTCAAATTCAATTAATATAACAAAGAACAATAAACTACCTTTTTTAAAATTTTACGTTATTGCAAAATTGTAAATGTTTGTATTGAATGTTTGCAATAATGTGCTTGTCTTGTCTTTGCTTGTGTGTGTATAAAGGTGAGAAGTGGCTCTATGGCTGCTGGTTCTACAGACCAAGTGAAACCTTCCACCTGGCAACGCGCAAGTTTCTGGAGAAGGAGGTCTTCAAGAGCGACTACTACAACAAAGTGTCCATCAGTAAAGTTCTGGGCATGTGTGTCGTCATGTTTGTGAAGGTAACACCCAAACAGGAACTGAACCAGATATAAAAAGGATGTCTCATTTACTTTGACATGGATCTATTCACCTAATTGTGACTTGTTGCTGCTGTCTATAGGATTATTTCAAAATGCAACCCGAGGGCTATGGGGCCGACGATGTGTACATCTGTGAATCCCGTTACGCTGCCAGAAACAAATCGTTCAAGAAGATCAAGATTTGGGCCATGCCACCGAGCTCTGTGAAATTGGTCACTCGGGAGGTGCCGCTGCCTGTTGTCCGTGTTGCTTCCATGTTTGCCAAGCCTGACCAGGACAAACCTACATTTTCATTCACAGACGGTGGCAGTTTTGTGGACAAGGTGAGGTGACACTTTTTTCTAATCCAAATAAAAGAAAAATATTATGACTTTGATTAGAAGAATTTGCTCTAAATAAGCCGTAAATGTTTCTCTGAGCTGTCTTTCGTGAAATTTGGGCCATTTGTAGAAGCAAACCAAAAGACACAGTAAAGACAAATTATAGGTACAGATAATTTAGTAACACCAAACTTCAGTACTGACCTATCTTTGGCCTAATCCCTGAAGGCCTCCAGAATCAGGACACTAGCCCTCCATAACACGTGTATTTTTCAGTGTAAAGGATAATATTGGAGGCCAGACCTAAATGAAAAAGCATATTGTCTCCAAGCAATGCCTCATTCACAGGGGATTAATTAACTCAGGCATGTCTTCACAAGGGCAAGCAGGGAGGCAGAGAAGTAGTTAGTCTAAGTATGAAACAATATAAACAAACACCTGACTCGTCTGTGTCTGTTTGTCTTTGTCTGTGTAATTGTTCATTTAGGAGAGAGAGGATGTCCAGATGGAGATGAGTGGAGCTGATCCCGGCTGTCAGCACTTTGAACAATTACGCTACAACAACGTGTGGTATAAAGTGGGAGACTGCGTTTACATCCAGTCACATGGTCTGTCTAAGCCCCGGGTTGCCAGGTGGGTGACAGTATATTTTGTTCTGTAGTGTACAGGGTTCACACGGGGGCTGGAGTTCAGTGAGGTTGCATAGGATACCATGTCTACTTTAAGGCAAAACATTATTTAAAATTTTATGTAATAATGTAATAAATGTAAGTACTGTAAGTTGCTGGAAAAAAAACTTTAAAATGCCCCTTAAAAATGTGAGAAGAAGTCCTATTGTGCTTGTAACATTGTTGCTTTATAGTTTTTACTGGGTTATAAACTCTGGCTCCCTTTGCCTGGCGACAGGATAGAGAAGCTGTGGGTGCAGAATGGAACTACTTTCTTCTTTGGACCCATCTTCATTCATCCCGAGGAAACCGAGCATGAACCTACAAAGATGTTCTACAAGAGAGAAGTGTTTCTGAGCCATCTGGAGGAGACCTTGCCCATGACCTGTGTCATAGGTACTGCTTTGATAACTTCACAGAATTTGTCTTCACACATGACAAAGAGCCTGTACATCCTAAATGTTATGTACTTTAAGGAATTGTTAGAAAGCCAAAGCCAGCTACTGTTAGTTTTGCTTAGCACAAAGACTGGAACTGTCGAAATGGCTTGCATGGCTCAGTCATGCTGTGACAAAATCCTCCTACCAGCTCCTCTAAAGCTGACTATTTACCATGTCATATCTTGCTGTTTGTTCCATACAAAATGTATACTAAGTACTATACTAAAGTATAGAAATGACAATTAAGCAGGTATGAATTTTTTTTGTCTGGTAAAATTAACTTACTGGATTTGTCACTGCTTGTCCGGCAACTGCCTCAAGCCAAGAAATAGTTGGCAAAACCCTGATAAACTGTTGTACTATTACAATAGCTCTGCCAGAAATCTTCAAACATGACTAATTATTAAAGGGGCTTCCTTTTCTACTCCAATTTTTGGAGTTGACATTACAGATACACAAGTTACAAACAAACACGTTTTGTCCTTCCTTTCTGCTCCCCAGGCAAAAGCATGGTGTCCTCATTTAAAGACTACCTGTCATGCCGACCTACCGAGTTCTCCGAAGATGATGTCCTGCTGTGCGAGAGCCGCTACATTGACACAGAGAAGCTGATGAAAAAGTTCAAGGGTCTGAAACGCTTCTCGTACTCTGCCAAAGTGGTGGAGGATGAGATCTTCTATTTCAGGTTGGCCACTCAAGCAGAGCACTGATGGCGATTAAAAAAAACTATAAAATTTCTTTCCCAGTCTGAATTTGAATTTGGGTTCTCTTGTGTTGATTTCTTGCATAGGAAATTGATGGTGCCACAGAAGGAAGCGTCACCCTTTTTGAACAAGAAGATCGAGGAGCTTGAGGTTAAACTGGCAGATATCGAGGATGGCGATGATGATATGGAAGATATAGACGACGACGACGAAGCTCCAGCGACGCCTTCTATGCCTCAGATGCAAACCCCACTTGCAAGCGATATGGAACACATGCCGTACACACCTTCTCAGGTAGTTTAAACCGCTGCTACTAATATTAACAGTAAGACACAACCTGTTTCTTTTTTAACCTGCGCCTTTGTTTTTTTCATGAAGTCCACTCCTAAAGTGAAGGGCTTATCCAAAAAGGAAGGGGCCAAGAGGAAGATGAACATGAGCGGCTACATCTTGTTCAGCAGTGAAATGCGAGCAGTGATTAAAGCTCGGCACCCGGACTTCTCTTTCGGGGAGTTGAGTCGACTCGTGGGTACCGAGTGGAGGAACCTTGAGGGCACCAAGAAAGCAGAATATGAAGGTGAGGAGGAGCACTGAGTGGGCATGAAAATCCTCCCAATTGAACTGAAGTTAAGACAGAATTTTCTTTTTGTTCCAGAACGCGCAGCCAAAATAGTGGAGCAACAAGATCGTGACAGACCACCCCAGAAGCAAGGGTCCCCTAGAGCAGGTACCCCTGTAGGGGCACTGATGGGGGTGGTGCCTTCGCCTAGCACTATGGGAATGATAAACCAGACCATGTCACCTGTGTCAGGTAACCCCTCTCAGAGGCAGCACGAGTGTTTGACAACAAGGCAGCAGGGGAATGAGGCTGGACTGTTAAAAAACCGTAATCCTCTAACGTATTTACCTCAAGACTACAACAACATTTTTCTTCTTTGCTGCTGTCTCACATCATTTTATGTTTAGAGTTTTTATTATCACTAGATTCATATTTGCATGACATTGCCTGCATGATTGACTTTTAACCATAAATATTTATTTTTTTATTATTTCATTTAACTTTTATTCTTGTTTTGCCTGCTAACATTTTCAGACCCATTTGTGTTGTCTGCCCCATCCACACACTGAACCTTTAACATCAAGTAGCACTGGTTTTTGTTATCCAAACGTCAGTCTCTAATGCAGCAAATCTTACGTCGACTATCCAGTCAAGTTGCTTGACTGTCTGTTGCATAATAGAGACTTTATTAACTTTAAAAAGTCTTTCAATTTAGATCCAGTAGCTGCAAAAATCACAGTCAACTATTTATACGTGATATGAAGAATGTATGAAGGAAAAGCAAAGCTTATTAAAAGTTTTTTTATAAATATCATTAAATACATATCATTATTACATTAAAACTGCATATGATGTGATTATTAGCACTTACATAGTGTTATTAACACATTGTAATGTTATAAGGCTTGTAAGAATTTATAAAGGATTTACTGCCTATAAAATGCACTTACTACAAGGACCTTAATAGAAAGCGTTACCCTTTTCTTTTCGAGAGTTGGGGGAAAACGTATAGCCAAATTACTTGATTTAAAACAAAAACAAAACAAAACTCTTTGAAACTTTAATTTGTACGATTAGATTGTAACATCTTGCAAGCCTTACACTGGAATGTTGACACTTCTGTTGTTAATAGAGTTGAAATTACACATTTATAGAAATCTAACAATTCCTGAGTGAATTGACAATTGAAAATTGTGAGAGTATTTAAGTCTTAAGGTACATGTGTGAAAAGGGCCACTGTGTGCAGTAGTAGTGCATGTTATTTTTTAGAGTCAGCTGCATGTCACTTATGCATGGATTTGTTGTTGTCCTCTCCTCACACTCTTCCCCAAGGCATGATGGGAGCTTACGGCCCACCTTACATGCCCATGCAGAGCCCCCATGAGGGCTTGTTGAGTGTGGCGACAATGCCACCTCACTCTGTAGGGGGGCCCCACCTGCCTCCTCACCATCTCCAGCAAGGCATGCCTGGGTACCCTGGCATGCTTCATCAGGGTAAGGGCCACTGTCCCAGCCACACCTGCTCAGTCACATTCAGTCGTGTCTCTCCTGCTGGAGGGGTTTACCTGGTCCACAGGCTGCACAGCCTGACGTACTCACCGAGTAGTCGAAGCTCTCTCTGGTCTCCAACCTACTCTTCAAGTGTACTCACATGCCACACCTAAAATACAGTCTCCATGTACACACTCTCAGATATAATGCATGTAAAAATGACTAACATTCAACTGATATTCAAAAACTAACATTTCCATGAGTCATTTAAAAGCATTGATGTAGATCTCAACACAAAGCAAACCGGAATGAGTTTAACCACAGTTACTACATGCACAGAAATGCAATTTTGTCATTTAACAGGTATGATGGGCGCTGGGATGAATGGCGTGGCAGGAAGTCCTGCATCAGGCAACTATATGCAACAGGTGAGGCCCGTTTCGAGCTAAACTGTTGATAAAGATTTGTGTTCCCTGCAGAATGTATCATCAATGTTATTCTGTCATGCAGCCACTGTTTTCACTGATGGAGTCTTACATGATGTGATCAGAATGTGTTAATTGGAAAACAAACTGTACATGGCTTTTTATTATATAGAGCATACATATTTATCATACACGTCGAGCATGTTATTTTTCTATTTCACTATTCCACATATTGTACGAATGCTAAAAAAGTCTCATGTCATTGCTTGATTTCAGCCTGGGATGTTCAGCCCAGGACAGCATGCTCCTCCACCATATCCAGGACAAGGGCAGCCCTCTCATCTGCAGCCCACCACTCCCATGTTTGTGGCTCCTCCACCAAAGACCCAGAGGGTGCTCCACTCAGAAGCCTACCTCAAGTATATTGAGGGCTTGAACTCAGAGTCCAACACCGTCAGCAAGTGGGACCAAATGCTCAAAGGTGGTGTTTCTGCACCAAATTTTCATTTGGGGCGCTAATGTGCGTAGAAGACTGTTTCTCATAGATTTGTACATTAACATACCACCTTATAATTTCTGTTATTAAGATATTCACCATATTAAGGTCAATGCATAATGTTGATGTATAAGTGTTTGCTGTTGATGGAAATGTAATTATTGTACATTACTGTAACAGTACATGAGGGAAGCAGGATTGTTTAAGTATGAATACATATGTAGAAAGTACTGCATTATTTTCTGTGAATTTTAAAGCACACTGGTTATTTGAAGTCCTTATGAAAGAAGATACATGTCTCAATTCACCTTCGAAGTACGTATAAAAATCCAAATCTGTGTTTGCTCAACAGCTCAACGGCGTGACGCTCACCTGACCAAAGAGCAGGAGAGCCGGCTGCCAGCTCACTGGCTCAAGAGCAAAGGGGCCCACACCACTATGGCAGACGCACTGTGGCGCCTGCGTGACCTGATGCTGCGTGACTCTTTGAACATCTGTCAGGCACACAACCTGTAACCTGTTGGACACTCACTGTACCACTATAACCAGCTCACTCACTGCTTTTATCCTCAAGCTATGGAGTTTAGAAAGGATTATAGACTATAGAAGCAATATTTTATAGTGAACCCTGATCAATTTTATATTTATTAGCTAATATGATGAACTTGATAGTTGTGTGTGTGCATTTTCATTTTTTTTTTACAGACCGGATTAATTATGCTGCAAAATCATGTTTTTTTGGCTTATTGATTCTACCAAAATAAAATTCTGATTATCATGTTAATTCTGTTTTTTGTTTAATTGTTTGTCCTCAACTAGCATTGCTCTGGACTTGCTGGGGGGAGGATGAGGAGGATGGCGATGATGATGATGATGATGATGATGAGAAAAAATAGTCTGATAAATCTTCACGATCTATGAAATCCTGCTTTATTTTGGAAGTACTTCCTCTCTGGCGACGTCACTTCCTGAAGAGCAAATCAAGCTAGGGCCATTCTCTTTAGTGTTTGCCCTGTTTTCCCAATGTCCATCTCCTCACCGCCCGTATTTTAATTTAAAAATAACATAGACTGACTCTTGAAACTGGACGTTTACAAAAGAAAACGACAGTAAATCAAAGTGTACTATGGAGTAACTAAAAACAGAACAAAAGGAACGACGAGGTGAGGTTTATTTTAATGCAGTGCCTTATCGAGGGGTCGAGGTGAGCTAGCTAGCAATTTCACCGGTTGTTCTCCAGACTCGCCTGGAATTAAATATGAGACGTGTTGTGTTACTGGAAAAGAAATCAGTGTCAGGTACTGCTGCTAATGAGTTGTGAGAACATCTTCCTGAAGACACCATTGCTATTCATCTGAGTGTTCAGGTTAATTTTCTACAGACGTCCCGTTATATGCATCCCTCCCACTGTAGCTAGCTAGCTGACGTTAACGTGGTCTTATGGGAGAGCTCCCTCAGCTACCCGGCGGTCTGACACATATTACACATTGTTAATGTTCTACTGAAAATGTTGTTATATTTCTGACACACGCCAAATCATTAAAAAAAACAACAACCTGTAAGTCATCAAGACGTTGTCGTGTATGCATGTTTGCAAGCGGGTGAAGCTCCTTATTTGTAGACGCTACCTAGCTCGCCTTATCAGAGAGAAAAAAAAAGCAATCGTTAAGTTGTCATTCAAGTAGCGAGCTAGTCAATATTGTGTATCCATTTAGCTGAATGAAGCACATGTTTAAATCGGTACAGGTGAATTTTTATTGTTTTAGATCACAGAAACCGGTCGCTCTAAGGGCCCCAGACTGTGATGGACACCTCCCAACCGAACCGAGCACTTTGATAAGAACAAAATAATTAAGATGTCTTTAGGTCTGCAGCATCCTTATATGGCAGCTATTGACGAGGGTTAAGTCGTGCCAGCGGGGGTGCGCAGTGTAGCCACCCAGCTGGTTGCATTGTTTGGTTGTCGTCCTTCATGCTGGCTGTGACTGGTAAATAATGTTGACCTGGTGGGTGAGGTTCCTGTCTTGGCTCCCTACATAAATCACCATCTATGATGCATACACATCACATGGGGCATTCGCGAATGTTGCGAGTTCTGACGAATGCAAATGTGGTCAGTTAGTTACCAGAGTTGTCATCTTATCCTGCACAAAGTCATCTGACTTTATGTAAATCCATTAATGCATAAAAGGGAAAAAGATAACCACATAATTAATCTTTTTTTTTTTTTGTTGTTGTAATGCCACAAATGGAATATTGCATAGAAATGTTCTTTGTCCTGAACTGCACTGTACTTTTACTATAACCAAACAATCTAGAAAGCCGGGTTAGTTGATTCTAGGGCGCATTTTACCCTGTAAAGCAGAAACTTCATAGCACTTGTCAGAGAGTGTATTAAGTTCATCCGGGCTTATCTGAAATTAAACTCGTAATGATTTAAAGATGCAGAATGTATCTGTTTCGAGGTTGAAAGTTCAACTTGAGGGTGTAACGTCTGCCCATGAAGCTCAGCGGTTAGCAGTGTTGACTCACAGCAAGAAGGTGCTGGTTTCAAACCTGATCCAGGCAGCTGAGGCCTCTCTGTGTAGATTTAGCATTTTATCCCAAGCATTGCATGGGTTCTCTCCCACAATCCTCACGTGTGTTGCCTGAGTAAATCGGACAGTACGTTACGATAGATTTTAGTTTGGGTGTCTTTATTTGTCAAGCCATTGATGGGCATCCTTAGGGCTCCAGTATCTGTGACAGACTTTGAGATTAATTCAAAATGCTGCTACATACTTCATCTGTAGTATTTGGCGCATCTCAGTCACTTGTCCTGTATCCTCACTTTTCCAGGCAGAGCACATATCAGACCTCCTCAATAAAGAGTTCCTCCCACTTTGGCATTTACCATTGCTGCACTACAAAGTTCTTGACCTCAACCTACGATTGACTAACCCAGACCAACGAGGATGTCCCAGCTCCAGTTTCAGTGTCCAGCTAGCCCCATGCCTGCTGCCTCTGCCCCACTGCAGCTGGGGCAGCCGCAGCCTGGCTACAGCATCCCGTGTGCCTCAGGCACCTTACCCTCGGAGAGCGCCAGCCAGCCCATCAGGAGCTCCGCTCTCCCTGCGGGCTCAGCAACTCCCTACAATACCACCACAGGTTGGCTTTATTTATTTGTTGGGGAATGAAAGCATATATTATATTGCTGCAACTCTTTTTCTTTTCTTTTTTTTGTCGTGCACAAGTACTGTTATTAGGTCTGTTTCAGATTCTTTGTGTTTTTGCCAACTTTGGGACTCGCAACAACTCTAGCTTTGTGTTCATCCTCATGTTTGTTTTCTTTATTGTGATGTCCCAGTATCTAACATGGCAAACCCTAAAGAGAAGACCCCCATGTGTTTGGTGAATGAGTTAGCCCGTTTCAACAAGATCCAACCTGAGTATAAGCTGCTTTGTGAGCAAGGACCGGCTCACTCCAAGGTACTATATTTATACAGACAACCCAAACATGTAATTTTATTCAAACCATTGTCTTCTTTTGTCACAAGGTAATGCTGGTGACAGAGATTGTACTGTATTTCCTCTGTCAGATTTTCTCAGTTAGACTCACACTGGGAGATCAGCACTGGGAAGCAGAGGGGACCAGCATCAAGAAAGCCCAGCATTCCGCGGCTGCATCTGCCCTCGATGAGACGACACTTCCCAAGCCCACCGTGAGGACGCCCCGCAACACAGGCAAGAACCCAGGTGGGCTCTTCCCACTGGCTCTGTAACAGTCTTTGGATAAGCTTTGCTAATATATGGTTTTATCTTTCGTTTTCTCTGTGTTGGCCTCACAGCAGATGGAATGACACATACAATGGAGTTAAATGCACTATGTATGAAGCTTGGTAAAAAGCCAATGTATAAACCCATCGACCCGTACCCGGGGATGAGACCACCAAACTTCAACTACAACGTCCGGGCTCCAGGACCTTACCAGCGCTCTATGCAACAGTGCGTCTCCTTCACTTGGAAATTAGAAAATGTGACAATCTTCTATTTTGTCTTTATTTAGATACGTTTCATTTGTGATATGGTAAAAGACAGTTGCATCGACTTTTTTGTCTCCAGGTACTACTACCCGTTTCCCCCAGTGGGACCAATATTATACCACATGGAGCTTTCCATCGGAGGCCAGCAGTTTATTGGTAAGGGACGCACACGGCAGTTAGCCAAACATGATGCTGCTGCCAAGGCCCTGAAAGTGCTGCACAAGGAGCCAATCTTGCAACAGTTGCCAGTGGTGAGAAAAGAAGTGCATAGTCAGCACGGAATAGTGCGTGATTGCCTTTTTGTGCAGTTTTGTTCATGCAAATGTTCTTTCTTTAATGTGTACTTGGCTCTCTCTCGACAGATGAATGGAGAGCCTGAGGAGGAGAACCTCAACAAATCAGAAATCAGTCAAGTGTTTGAAATTGCACTGAAACGAAACTTACCTGTCAACTTTGAGGTGATTTATATATATTTTTTAAACTAAATGTTAATGTTAAATGTGTCGACAAGATGTATTGCTTATGAGCCCAGTTGCTTCTCCTGTTTAACTGTAGAACTATTGTTCTGTTTTCTCCAGGTTTTAAAGGAGGAAGGCCCTCCCCACATGAAGAGTTTTGTAGTGTGTGTTACAGTCGGGGAGTTCACTGGTCAGGGTGAAGGGAAGAGTAAAAAGATTGCCAAGAAGCTGGCAGCAGCGGCGGTGCTGGGGGAGCTGAAGAAGCTACCCCATATACCCAGTGTGGAAAAAACGCTGCCACGCATCAAGAAGAAAACCAAATCCATCATCAAGGTAATGTAATAAGTGAGCTGGAATAAGAACAATCGGTACAGGCCAAGAGCCTTGCCATTTAGTGATGATTAATCTGTCACGCCGACAGCTGCAGACCAGCCCAGAATATGGCCAGGGAATGAATCCCATCAGTCGCCTTGCTCAGATCCAGCAGGCCAAGAAGGAGAAGGAACCAGAATACAGCATGGTGACAGAGAGAGGTCTACCTCGGCGCAGGGAGTTCGTCATGCAGGTGATTTGACAGAAACTGAAGCATTCCGGTAGCGTTGTGCCTGCTCTCCTCTGCCTTTGCTTGTTGATTGCTCACCTGTTCAGTTTTTTTGCTGCATGTTTTCTAATATAGGTGACAGTGTGTGGCCAGTCTGCGGAGGGAATGGGACCCAGTAAAAAGGTGGCCAAGAGGAACGCAGCAGAGAAGATGCTGGAGCTCTTGGGATATAAAGTGCCTCAGCCTCAGCCCCCCAAACCGGCACTCAAGACTGATGAAAAGGTGCTACTATACCTATCAATCAAGTCCTGTTAACTTGGAAGGCAATGAAAGTTGATATCTCTGTGCAAAACCTTCATTCCTTCATTTATATGCGTTGTATTTGTCATTTTAGACCCCAGTGAAAAAGCCTGGTGATGGGCGCAAAGTGACCTTCTTTGAACCTGGCTCTGTAGAGGACGTGGCATTGGGTAAGTGTCGATATATCTATCAGACTTACATATTTGGCAGTTGTCAAATAATTTGTTATGTTATTTCTGTTGTGCTTATGTAAACTTCAAAAAATGTGCTTTTCTTTTGAAGGTTCCAAGGAGGAGGAGTTCCGCCTGCCTTACCTGAGCCACCAGCAGCTGCCTGCAGGCATCCTGCCGATGGTACCTGAGGTAGCTCAAGCAGTCGGGGTCTGCCAAGGATCCCAGGCTAAAGATTACAGTCGAGCTATACCCAACCCAGGCAAGGCCACAATCACTGCCATGATTGCCAACGAGCTGCTTTACGCTGGGACATCCCCGACTGCTGAGACTATCCTGAAGAACAAAAATAACATGAACCAACTGCCCCACGGACCCCTCACCAGGCCTTCAGAACAGCTCAGCTTTCTGGCATCGGTGCAGTCCCTGCAGGTAACTGACAGCATTCGGCTCTGATGAACTCAATGATTGCATTTGATTTAAGATCAAAATGTATCATACTGTATTTGTTTACAGGTGGAGTACAAAGATTTTCCTAAAAACAATAAGAACGAGTTTGTGTCGCTTATCAACTGCTCCTCCCAGCCACCGCTCATCAGTCATGGGATTGGGAAAGACGTAGAATCATGTCATGATATGGTGAGTATTTTTTAAAAACGACAGACTTCATCCCTCTAGTTTGATAGTCTTTAACTTTTTTTTTTTTTTTATACCTGTCAGAACTGTGTGTGTGTGTGTGTGTGTGTGTGTGTGTGTGAGAGAGAAAAGAGACAACATTGCAGCCAAAGTCCTAGAAATGTGGGAGTATTTGGATGCCTTAGGAAGTACAAGGCAATCGTTGTTAAAGGAAAACCAACAGGAACAACAAGCTGAAAACAAGTGGCCATCAGAGTGTCAAACATATATTAGCTTTTAATATCGCAAGCTACTAATACAAATTGAAACATGTTTAGCTTCGTATTTTAGTCATATTTTTTACTCCCAAGTGCAGTAAAAAGGCCTCTTTTATCCACTGTCAGTGCCGTTGTCCTCGCACAGAACAAAACAAGTATGGCTGGTTGTCAGATTTTTGGAAAAAGTCTTTGAAGGTCACCCTACTTCCTCCTGTGGTACCAGACAAGCTAACTTCTTTGAAGAAATTTCCCCTGAAAAATATAGGCATGTTTCCTAACTTTATTTCAAGAACATGATTTGAAATGTGAGCAGGACCAGAGGGAGCACAGCTGCTGTCAGTGATATGTGATGCACTTACAATGTTACAATGATGCAACAAACGCCCAGTTGTTCCCAAAATGGAGCTGTGTGTGCTTCCTGGATACCCACTCCTTTTCTTAAAGGATACCTGCTACTAAGACACTGCAGCTTTACTTCACCGCTTTATTAACGGGTGCTGTTCTCCACCTCTCCAGGCTGCACTTAATATACTGAAGTTGCTCTCCGAGTTGGACCAGCAGTCAAATGAAAGGACAGGAAATGGACCAGTCTCTCGGTAAGCTGTGGTAAACACTGCCTCTCCTCTCCTGTGTAGCTGTGTCTATAATAAGCCTTTCAGTGTATTCATAATCAAAATGAGTAATCAGTTGCGATAATAACGCCCTATGTAATCTCTTAAATTAGCATAAAACAGCTTTTGTTGTTCATCCATTGGCGGTGCTCTCTGCCTGTTTCCTAACCGGTTCCTGTTTCCCTGGGAGATCATTTATTAATTTTTGCACCATAAAAAGACGGATCAGCTTAATAACTCTAGTTGGAGTATCATCTGATGAAACTGTCGTTTGATTACTAAGAGCACAGCAGCAAGCTTTTATCTTTTTAAAGGTCTGCTCATGATTAAGGGTTACACAAATTGTTCGGCGTGGTTTTTCTCTGATTGTTCATTGTGCAAACATGACACTTTATCAGATGATTTTATTCAGCATTTATGTAAATACGTCTGTAATATTCGGATTACAGCCATCAGAGGATTCTGTTGGGAATGAGTAACTGTTGACTGTGACATTACATGGGCTTTATTTTCTACAGGTGTGGCAAGCAGGAAATCGAAGGTGACTTGCACCTCAAACAGGCTAACTCAAGCACATTGGCACAGACCCTGGATGGCACTGTTTAGATGATCAGGATTTGGTTGTCTGTAAAAGCACTAGAGAAAACTCAGACACTGTGTTCTTAGTCAGTTTTAGAAGGCACCGGGAAGCTTTGGGCTCTGTATGCTCCAAACCATCACTGTCATTATTCCAAAATGTTCACAGTTAAACAAGATTGATAGGAGAAAAAAAAAAAATAGTGCTTCCCCTTGATGTTGTTTAATTGTTCACATTATTTATTTCTGTTGCGTTGTAGAAAAAGCAGCTGTATCCTAGTCAATGCGTTTTTGGGGCTTAAGTGTTGGGAAAAAAAGAAGCGTTTAACTGTGAACCTGGTTTTCATTTTCCTTAGAACTTGTTTCCTCTCTGTGAGACCTTTTTACCTGTTTTTAAGTCTTGCGTTTGTTCCCCTGCTGGGGTAATTAATTAAACTAGGTCTTGTAAAAGTTTGGACCTCATCTTTGGCTATGGTGCAGCTGCCGAACCTCTGATTTTCCTAGAGTGCTTTATATCAACAACCAGTGTTATCGACATTACCATGTAGGGCTGGGAAGAAGTTCTGACTAAATGTAGCGTGTGATGTAATGTGACGTGTCTGCTGTGTGTGGCAGGGACGTTTTCCTTGTCGCATCAGTTTCCCTGACCCCCCCCCCCTTTATGTCAACCTTCATTCTCTCTCTGCTCCCCATGGTAATTAAACTGTGCTTATGTGCACAAAACAAAGACTTCTGTTATCTTGTCTTTTCTTTACCTGCCAGCAGTGGAACAGATAATCGGAAAAAAAGGTTTTAGTCATCTGGAGTTTTGCAGTGATTCAATATTATCATCTCTCCACTTCCAGTGGTGTCGTATTGTCACGATATTATAAAAATGTGCTGCTGTGTTTGCAAGTTAATGACTGCAACAGATTTAAATAAAGAGAAGAAACCCCAAGAAGAGTTGTAATCATTTAGATTTTCAACATGAGCGGCTATTTTGTAAGAAATACAACTGAACTACTGTCTGTTTACAGTGCTGCCAAGCCATGCATTTAAAAGCAATATTTTGTAGAAATGCAAATGCAAATCCCAGGTCTGTAACAGTCTGTCAGACATAATGTAGGTGCTGACTACAAACACAACTAACCACTCATTGAAAGCTTGTATCTTGACGTAAACATGTATGTAATGCTGTGATCCTACCCCTCTCACTGAAGTTACATAGAGCAGAAACAAGTGACAGAAACACATTCACCCTGTTACCAGACACATCAAAATGATTTTGAAGCTGTTATTTTAAGGGTAAAGAAGTTACTGATGTTGCTTCAATAAAGACCTATTAAAGATATTTTAAGCCTGTTCTACTTCAGAACCAGCTCTTGATACCAAACCTTGTTTTAGTGCCAGCAGCATTATATAGTCATGTTTTCTTAAACCTTAGCACTCTCATTTGTATGTTCAGTTAAGTTCTCATAAACACAAAGCAGCACACAAATCAGTTGCTCTCATCAGAGAGTTTGTTGACAGAAGTGGTTTTCAATCAATTTATTTTATGTAAACACAATACAGCTCAACGCTCTGGTACATTAAATAAACAGATATTAAAGACATTCCCCTTTTGGCCGCTCCAGGATTCAGTCACTGTGAAGTATTTTTGTCATTTTGAAGCCTTGTGGTGTAAACAGTTTTAAGGGACTTCAGACTTCATTTGATCATTACAGAAATGTTTTGTTTTTGTTTTGTTTTTTGTTTTTTGGGGGCTCTGATGAACACTTGGCTGAGTCGTCATCTAGTGCACACTTCTGAATGATGAGTCCTGAAGTCCCCGTCTGTTTGGCCTCTGATACTCCACATGCTACTGAATCCTGGCTGTAGCCAGGTTAGGCCCGCTGCTGTCCACACAAGCAGAAGGTTGTGTTTTGTTTTTGTTTGTTTTTTTGTTTTTTACATTAGATTTGAATGAAAGTTTTTTTTTTTTTTTTTTTTACCCCCCCATGCTGCCTTAACTGTATACGTGCAGGACTATGCAACCGCAATGGCAGCATTAGCTGCTTGTTTCCTCATGGTGTCAATGAAGGGGACCATGCACATGTCAGAGCCCATGAAACGATACGTGACCACATTGGATTCCCATGGCAACAATCTGAAAGAGAACATGTGCAGTAGAGCTTAAAATACCGAGCATCACCTGCTGAAGATGCAATGTGTAAGAATTTAAGTTTGGAACATTTTGAAAATTAACTAAACTAATCAACAGACTGTGTAGAAACAATAGTTCTGATAGTATGTGGAAGATGTCCATGAATTGTGTTGCAGGGATATTTACTGAATTTAGCATGCTAACCAGGAAACCCCTGGGAATGATTAACTCTTTCTTCCCTGTGCGAGCAGTGTAAACACCAAGACACCGGCTAACTGCACAGCTAACTGAGCTAACAAGCTAACAGTAGCCACAGCCATAAACATTAGCTAGTTCATAGGTCCTGTTATAAGTGTTGTTAACAACATTTACCATTTCCCAATGTTGCACCATGCATAGGTACAAATTACTGTCGGTTGTTTATATTGTTTTATTTTGAATGACAAAACAAATAGTTCATTAAAAGTTGTTGTTTTTTTAGGGTAAGATATAGCAAAATGAAAGCAAAGTCATAAATGAAATTCTCCCAAAACAACTTGGTTTAAAAAGGGGTCGGAGGACGTATATGCATATTTAATCCTACTCCGTTACCTCAATAATTTAAAAAATGTTTTTTTTTTCTCATTTATCTCATAAGAAAAAAGAACCAGTAAGTATTTTCTGATACCTGATTCATAAAGTGAAGTTATGCTCTTAATCGCGAGCCACTGCTGAATTATGTATATAAAGCGCCACCTGAATTATTTATAGTCTTTTAGTTAATATGTATGTGTGGCTTTTGCACTCACGCTCTGGACAGGAAAGGCAGGTAGGTGAGACGAGGGATGCACACTAACGGTTGGTCTATCAGGATGGCGTTCATGGCCTGCTCCACGCAGTACTGGGGCTCCAGAGGAGGCAGGATCAGTTCCACTTCCTCCCTATTAGCGGCACCAGAGGACAAATGGGCTGTCACTTATGATTTATTATACAGTGTTATGACAGCAAACTCATGGCCAAACATAAACAGAGTGCTTACCCTCGTCAACACACCCACACCCTGCGCTGGATACTTGTCAGGGGTTCAGTTTTAGAGTGTCGACAGCACAAATGCCACAGTCTCAAAGTTAACTTGTTTTTTTAAAATCCCATTTAACAACAGATTGATAAATATTTGGTGTTCCTGGCTCGAGTCTAAATTGATCAATTCAAAAGGCCTGAATGACAGTATGTGAGTATTTTGTCGGCGTACCGGATCTTGCAGCCTTCAAACATGCCCGTGTCCACGATATAGGGGCACACGAGGGTCGTCTTCACTCCTTCGAACTCCTCGGCCAGCAGCTCGTGGGCCAGAGACTCATGGAAGCCAACAGCGGCAAACTTACTGGCGCAATAATCCTGTCTCAAACAAAACATCAAATCTGTTTACTCTGTCTGCACAAGTATCTGGTATTTACATTGTGACGCCTCAAACCTTCTCAGACTGCTGTTTTTGTGTTTGAAAATGCGAATATATGGGCTGACTTGTATGTGTGTGAGAGACAGTAAAGCTGTCAAAGCTTAGTGTTGCAGAGATCTTTTTTCTCCCTCCCTGGTTCACCTCGACACAAGCGGTGCTGAAGAGGCCGAGGACGCTGGCGATGGTTACAATATGTCCGTGATTCTGGGCCTTCATCTGGGGGAGGAAGGCCTTCACCGTCTGAGGAACAAGCACACGTACACAGGAGGTCATTATGAGGCTGCAAAACTGCACTGTACATCCGACTCGTAGTTGCTTAATGGGAAGAAAGCTTATGTTGCACGAGCACCTTCACAGAAAGAGGATTAATGTGGGAATCCTGCGGTCCATAGTGTGAGGGGGGATAAAGCTATTAACGCAATACATTTTACACATCTTGCGTCACAATATGCACAATAACCTGCTGTGTGCAGCAGCTGATGCCAGAAAGATTATACAGTACAATGTGAAATTTACAAGCTTTATTTTTTTTCTCTCTAAATTTCAGTCAGTGCTGAGTCATTGTGTTGGACTGAGAAAGTGTAAAGCAGGGCACATAAAAAAATCAGAACATGATGACAATTAAGATATAACCGGAATCCACGCAAGTGTTGGTTATTGTGTTGAACGTTTGGATAGTTTGCCACCATTGTCACTTTTGACAAGTTTTTCTCTGTATTTTTGGATCTAGTGTTAAAATCATGATTAAATATTTCTCTCTGCGAGTTCTGACCAATGTTTGGCTGTAAGGTACAACAAGCAGTGGCGGACTCAGGATGTTTGAGGGGCGAAATCAGAAAGGGGGCCCTGTGATGCCCTAATTAGGCAACGATACAAATCTAAATTTCTTTGGCGATCGTAACATTTACAGGGTAACGAATACATCTAAAAGAATTTGAAACCTAACCCTGTACAACAACAAACATTTGGAACATGAGAGTACATATGTGGAGAAGCTCTCAGCCCATACTTAAACAGACGGAAGGTCAAGTGCAAAATGTATCATTGTCAATGTCTTATTTTTAATGTTTCTCTTTGCCCATGGGTCTGTACGATGCTATTGAACTAATCTTGCCTCTCTTTGCCTTATTATAAAACACACACGAGTCTGTGATACACTCACACGTTTACTGTATCTACAGTATAACTGGAGCACTGGTAAGTCGCGGGGAAGCAGCACTCCTTGTCTCATCTTCAGGATGTTTCACTTCAACGCATTTCATACTGACTTCAGAGTGCTCACCCAGAAGAGGGCGTGGCAGTTGACCTTCATGGTCCTCTCCATCAGCTCATCGGGACAGTCCAACATGCGCTCCCCGGCCACCACTCCGGCATTGTTCACCAGCATCGTAACATCCCGGCCCAGGTCCTTGCGAACAAGGTCTGCGTTCCGATACACATCCTCTCTCTTGGTCACGTCCACCGTGTAGGTGTGCGCCTTGCCCCCCATCTCACGCACCAGCTTGGCTGTCTGCTCGTTGGAGCTGCTGTTGATGTCCCACAGCACCACCTCTGCCCCGTGCTTGGTGAATTCCTGGGCAAAGAGGCGACCCAGACCACCGCCTGCCCCGGTGATCAGCACCAGCTCTCCATCGATGGGCTTGGTGCGCGGGCGCATGACGACCCGTAGAGAGTTGCGCAGGATGAAGTAAATCACATCCAGAAGCATCATCTGGAGGTCCATAAAGAAAATCATGATGGCCTGTTTTACAGCCGATGGGGCGGATTGCAAGAAGTGAATGTCTCAGTTTGGCTTCAGGTGGTTCAGACTTCACACCTGTCGCCTGTGAAGGTGTGTTTCCAATTTGCCTATATCTAAATGTCAGATTGTGTGAGTGTGAAGGACGCAGACAGCCAAGCTGGTGTTTCCCTCCTTCTGCGGCTCTCAGCCTCCGTCTGCAGTTTATTTAAACACTCTCCCCGCGGATTAGAGGAAATGCCCTGAGCTGCTCATAAAACCACATTTGTTGAAAGCTGTGAATGTATGCATCTCATCATTACTGAGCAAAATACCACGTGCCAGAGGGCATTACGCAGGGTTAGAGGTTCCTGAAGTTTCTGCGTCTTTACTCACCGTTCACAGCTCTCACATACTGTACACGTGTCAGCTCGAAGCACTGTTCTCACGCATAGCAAAGTTAAATGTGTCGTCAATATATATGTGAAATATCTACGTTATGATTCAGTGTGTAAACATGTGTTTATCTCTCAGTAAGGCAGAAGGAAGGCGAAGAGCAACAACACTGTAGGTGAAGAGATGAATCATCATGAGTAAGTCATTTTTAACCATTAGTTTCTTTATGCAAGGCCCCATGAGCATCTACTGTAGCGTCTGAATGTAACGATATCAGAGGCTTAAAACAGTGTATCCCTGATGTGAGGGGAATTCTGTATATGAATGCACATTCATACCAGTCCAACACATACCAGTCCAGGACAAATGAGTATTTCTCATATTTTAAGTAATTCTCTAGACCTTAAACTCTCAGCAGTGGAAGGAAAGTAAGTTACTTTTACTTTGCCGCATTCGGGTATGAATTTGAGGTACATGAGCATTTTAATCTGCTGCAGCTTCCTACTTCTACTCTGCTTAAATAATTTAAAAAATATTGTACATTTTAATTCTCTACATTTCTCTTACAGTTTAAGTTGCTAGTTACTTTACAAATTAAGATATTTTGCACTTTAAACATTTGAAAATGTACATTAGTCAGTCGACCGACAAACATTTCATGATCCCAGCTTCACAAATAAGCATTAGCTGCTTTTCTATTGATTTAATGATAAATGTTTTTATTTGTTAACGCTGGACTATGGTTGGATCAAACAAGCCCTCTGAAGATGTCCTTTTGGTTTCTGGGTAACTGTGACTCACTATTTTTCAGACTTTTTATAAACCAAACAATCAATCATCGATAAATGGAGAAAATTATCGGCATGAAAATAATTATAATCAGTCCCCCACAACATAATTAGCTTCATCTTCAGTCAACTAAAACAGTAAAATCCTGGTTGTATATCAATGCATCAGAATAATAATCTAACGATAAGCCAGTTTACATTTACATTTTTGGTCCAGTGTTCAGTGAAGGGACGCTGTTCGAGGACAACCTTTGGTCCCACTTCCACCTCTGGCCAGCAGAATCAGAATCATATGAAATGAGAACATAAGGAGATTATGTAAATCTCTGCATTGTTACTTGTTGCCTGTTTCTGTATCAGCTTCTTGTTTCAGACAAACACTGCCAGCCTTGTTTACTCCCTGTGTATACCGGCATGTGAGCCTTAAACAGAAACTCATAGCGGTGAATCGGCATGTTTTGACCCATTATGTACAAATTGCGTGTATTTTAAATCACTGTTCACATGCTGTTTCAAAGCATTAATAGATGTTTTCCCTCTGTGTAGAAAGACAATCAACCTCCAGAGAGCTGAAAGTGACCAATGAGTTGAAAGACTAGTTGAAATTGTTGATCTATAAAAAGTACGCTCTAAAGAAAATCTGCATCCCTATTTATTTTGTTACTAACCTACATTTTAATCCGTATCCACATTTTCACCACAACATGCCGAGCAGATAAACACCTTTTTCTCTAAAAACACAGAATATATTTACAGAAATGGTGTCACGGCTGTCAGAAGGAGGTTAGTTCAGATGCTGCCAAGAATTTTTGCCCTACTATGAGTTGTTAAGCAACCCTTGGAAGCCGCAGCAAAGATCACATCAAAGTCAGTGCCTTGAACACACTGGTATGGTACCTGAGTGGTTGGCATGCAGGGCACAGTGATGTGGAGCTGCGACTGATTGTTCGCCAGCCAGCTTCCCTGCTGGATGTGACATATAAAAATTATACATTTTTGAGTGGAATGTGGTGAGGGATTGAATGTATGCAGTGTATATCCAAATATTCATGTTTATATGTGGATGCATGTGGAAGGATGTATGTATGTAATATAGTTTCTTTTCTGTTTTCTTTAAACATGTATATTGCAAACACGTGTAAATAAAACGGACATCTTGTGGCTGAATCGTGACCTTATTCCAACAAAAGCATCAACAGGTCGATGTTTCCAAATGGACACTCCAAACCCTGATCTGAATGCCAAAAAGTTTGTTTTTGAGGCTTTATTTATTTTTCTGAGACTGTTCTTGTCGTTCCAATTTTTCCTTTAGAGAGATTTGATAAGATGAAAATCCCGTATTATACATTCAGGCGAGGGGGGCCTGAGTGGTGTCTTTATGGTATGCGGTTGTATCCAGTTAGTGCTGTTTACTGGAGCAGCAAATTGACGAGGTCCTCGTCTCTGTAAGCTGCACAGTTTTGCAGACACATGTGGGGGGGGAAAAGCAACCAGAGCTGCCGCGGTAATGCTTTCTGATACACATGTTTCTCTCTTCCGTACATTGCGACCCTTATCTCGTGGTGTGGGGTTTTTTTTTAGGTCGTGTAATGAGTCTTTCAGTGCCATCTCCCTTCCATCTTCTCCCTCTGCGCACACAGTAGAAGGCTAATGGGAATCTTAGCTTGAGCGGGAGGCCTGCACTGTCCACTCTGTTGTTCTTTTTGCATGAATAACCTCGGGCCATAGGAGTTTTCAGTAATCCACTCTTTTCACATGTTGAGGCACACATGGGCCTGGGAAGCTGGCTGCTCCACCAACAGATCCATAGAGAGAGAGAGAGAGAGAGAGAGAGATGGCGAGGCAGTGAAACAGACATTTTTGTATATTTTTTTTTACTGTTTTGCAAGTTTCTCCCCTTTATTTATGTACAACTCACGGACACTGTCTGCTGAAAATGTTACATTGCCATTGATTCTCTAGTTCTGTAGGTGTGCTGTCTTTATTCTTTAACTTTTCTGCATACAGTAATGTGGCTACATCACTGAACGGAGCATTCAAGGGCAATGTAGGGCAGGCTGATGCTTGAACTCTTGTTTTCAAGGTGACAAACTGTATCAAACCTCTTAATGCAGGGGGAGGAAATTAGATTTCTGGTTTCTCTAATCAAGCTTGGACAATGCAGTTGGTGAGGTTGCAAATTAACTGTAAAAACTCGTCACAATAAAGTAAAGAATGGCATTTGCTAATATTCATATCAGATCCAATGTAATTATTGCACAACTGGTATTTCATAGTCACAGTGAACTTAGATTTGTGGGTTTTCTTGACAAGAAAGAAAACCCTCTTTCAAACAGGTGAATTAAAACGGACAAGAAATTCTTGTCCGTTTTAATTCACCTACAGTGGTGAACTGTTCCTTTAAGAGATGCAGAGTTGACACATGAATAACTTCCAACTCACCGACCAGCTTCAGCAGCTCCTGATGGTCGCAGACACTTCTGA
>CAEMYA010000071.1:4128253-4145279 GCA_903131615.1 Diplodus sargus
GTGTGTGTGTGTGTGTGTGTGTGTGTGTTCGTGTGTGTGTGTGTGTGTGAAATAGGTATTGTGTCCAGTTTCAGTTGACTTCTCTGACAAAAGGATGCCAGCAGAGCGGGGGCCCACACACCCAGTGGATGCAGTACCTGAGGGAGGGCCACCATGTGTGTGTCGAGTGCCAGCCGCCTGCTCTTGCT
Source organism: Diplodus sargus (assembly GCA_903131615.1). NCBI lineage: Eukaryota > Metazoa > Chordata > Actinopteri > Spariformes > Sparidae > Diplodus > Diplodus sargus. The sequence continues at coordinate 4,128,442 of CAEMYA010000071.1, forward strand.
GCTGGACAGGCACACTGCGCGGGAGACGGAGGGGAAAACGACATGGACAGGTATCAACAAAAGAAAGGGCAAACGTCGCCACAATCGATGGAAAATTGAAAAGAAAAGTTATTTTCGGCGGGTTAACATTCTTTGTGTTTAGAAAAGTCTCAAAGTTTTAAGCTTGTGTTGTTCAGGAAGTGTTAATAAACATAAGAGATAAGGTATTTGTTTTTAAAGCCCAGCTAAGGGTTTACTCAACCATGAAATTAGCTCGAAGTTTGTTTTGCTCATATGTAAAGAAATTCAATACACTAATGAAGGTGACCTTTCACTCCGTGGCAGTCAAGTAATGTGTAATTACCAGGAAAAACACTATAGTGAATAGAAAGTAAGTACAATTCTTCCTCATATAAAAAAAAAAACACTTGTCTTTCATTATTCATAATAGGTTGTAATCTTTCCATGGAATAATGACTTACCAAAAATCATAGAGGCTTTAAATGCCTTGTATATTTGTCTATTTCATCATACAGTATATTGAACCAGGTGATTGTCTTTTTGGATTCATGGCCTAAGATTGTTTCCACTCTCACGTCTGTGCTGTAAATATGTAGCTGGAGCTGGAAGGCAGATTTTGATACTGTTGGACAGAGCCACACTAGCTGTTTTACCATTTCCTTGCTTTGTGCTAAGCTAAGCTTGCCAACTTCTAACCGCAGCTTCATACTCTCTGTACACATGAGTGTGGAAAATAATCTTCTCTCCTTCTCTTCACAAAAAGGTAAATTATCATATATTATAAACTGTGGATAGCACATACTTAATAAAAACAATATTATTAAGATAACTGTAAGTCACTTACCATAAAAAATGAAAACCTGAAAAAGCACAAGAAAACACACATATTGATATTTTAAAGTGTAAAAACAAAAATCTGTACCACTGACCATTTAGTTCTTGAGAGCGGTCCATTTGAAGTGCTTATCCTGTGGAGCTTTCATCTAAACATCAAAGTGTACCCTTGGTGTCACAAATGTGATGAATGCATTTCCTGATTTTATCTTAAAAGTTGCACACTTGCATTGTTTGCATCCTTTACATGCTGCCTTTACATTGCCAATAAAGTCAGCCACCACCTGTAGATCAGTCAAATAGTCACTGGTGTTCATGTGTGCTGCATGTGCATCATCTTGCACAGGCACGAGACTAAGAAAAATACCCTTTAGCGATACCTGAGGTCAAAACTGGACAGGGAACCTTTAAACCCGAGATGGGTTCACCCTCAATGTAACCCCAACCATATCCACAGGCGGTGTTTTTGAGTGGGCTTGTATTCGAATGAAACAGGAGTGTATCTGCAGTATGCTCTTATCTGAGCAGCCCATAAAGATTGTCACACTACATAGAGAGAACACTGTTCTGCCTGTTATTGTTTCTGACACAATATCAGTGTCTGTATTTTGAGAGGTGCAGTGATGTATAGGGTGCCGATACATGTGTCACAGACCACTTAATTTACACCCTATTTCTCAGATCTTATTGCTAAAAGTGAGGACAGCCACTAGATGGCAACATTGTTCATCACTTGGATTTAAACAGAAATCCAACTCTTTTCCTCCATCCTTCCTTCCTGCAGAAGACAGTCTCTCCAGTGGCAGGCGGTGGGAAACCCTCGATGCAGGGGTGTGTGGAGGCGTGTGGGGAGGCTGGAGGCCTGCTCCTGCCCAACAGCCCACAGCTTCCTCTTCATCTAACATCCGCCCTCCAGTACACTTTCAACCAGACATGTGCATAAAGAACAATCTGACAGTGATAATTACAAACAATCTGCTTTATTAAAGAGAGCTAGTCAGGGCTCATCTGTGCTTTTTTAGTTACACTGACCATGTTTTTTTCTTCTCTAGACCAGTGCAACTACATGTGAATGTTTAATTCATAAAGGTGAATCTGTGCCAATAAAAAAAATAAATAAAAATAAAATCATATTCCTTAGTCAGAACATGATGATTGGTTCTGTCCTTACTGCACAACTTTAATAATGCATTTCCAAATTAAGGTTGCATAATAAAAAAAAATGCTAATTAACAGTGAAAATGAAAGTCAGCGAATCCTAATCAAAATGTAAAGTGATCAGATTTATTTCATTTTGAGTCATCCAAGGGAAATGTTGCTTTTCTTAAGAAATAGAAATATCTTGGGACATAGAGACAGTTTTTTTTTTTTTTTTTTTTTACATGACAAGAACTGGCTCTGTGTGAATCACAACCAGTCACAACGCCAAAGTTACAACATGCACTGAACAATAGAACATTTATACAGAAACGACAGCATAGAAAGTCAACAGGTAAAAATTCATCTTCTTTTTCTTTTTTTTTTTTACAAAACAGACAGCCTCGGGACCTACAAACAACATTGTATAAGAGCTGGCTAAGGTCGTTCAAATATCTTTTTTTTTCAATTCCCTGGAAACAGTGTACTTACAAAGACTGATGGCTTAGGCAAGGTTGGGGTCAATTCCACTGAGAGACGTAGAAAAAATATATTTTATGCTTTTAATTTGTACTAGGTTGTAATTTGTCTCATGCTCTAATACTGGTTCCTTTTTATAGTGTCATGTGTGATGTGTGTTTTACTCCATCAAGGCATCCTGAATCGACCCCAACCCTGTAATACAGTGTTAGATTCAGAGTATGTGGAATAGGGCTACTTGCTAAAGCAGTGGTTCTCACTGGGTTTTTGGAAACTACCACACGTCCTGGAAAAGGGTCCTATGGGGTTCTTACAGGAACTAAAAAGACTTGAACCTCTTTACAGATAAATTTAGCAGCTAGCGAGACAACCAAATTCTATTTTAGGTTTCAACTAAATGCATTTACTGTACAGTGGGGAGTCTTGTGATGGAAATGTCTGAGAAAACTGTGCTCTTCATCTGAATCTGTGTCAATAAATGAGAACTCAAACAAGTCACTTGAGTGTGTTTTTCTTCATAAAGCATGACAGTTTAGTCATGGAATTTTTCCACAGGGATCTCGTTGAAATGAAAAGCTCTTTTATACCATTAGATTCATTAATTTGAATGGCTCCCTTAAAGATGGAGGGAAGCAAAGTGCCCAAATAAAATGAAAACAAGCGTGAGATGTAAAAAATAAATAAATATTGTGTGTATTGTTGTGGTATTATGTCACAGTATCGCAGTCTAGATATCAAATCACAATACCAGGCTTGATGTTTCTTTGCACTACCTTATCTAAAAGTTAGTATCATACTACTATCAGGATATCTTGTGTGTTCATGTGAGTGTTTGTATGCACATGGGTGCTCATATTAAATCTCAGTTATCTACAATACTGCTTGCTGCCGATTAATGGAATATTGATTGTCATCATTGTTTAGAGATATATTTTAGTGAAAACTGGTCCCTGACTACCATATATAGAAACCCTAAATGATGGGACAGAAGCTCACATGATGCTTCGTGAGCTGAATGCCCTTTATCTCAGCGCTGGAAAAAATGAAAGATCCTGATCCAAATCAATTTGTCAAATAATGTAATGCACCCAGAAGGAGAGGCTTAACTTAAAAGTGTTTCTTCTCAAGTTAGGAAAAACACTAACACATGTTGGGCATACATTGGCTTTCACTTTTCATAAAATAAAGATAAATATGCAGTGGAAAGTTAAAGGAGCACTATGTACTTTTGGAGAATAAATTTGAAGTCGGAATTATTTTATTTACAATATCAATGAGGTAATAAAACAAACTCAGAAATATAATTTTTTTCAATAACTTAATGAACAAACTGTTTTCAGAGGAAAATATGGTCCCAAGAACACTGTTTGAAGCTAGAAAAGGTGGCAGGGTCCGCCAAATATAAACAAAGTAACATAGTATAAAATTGTGTTGTTCGTTAAGGGTCACTTTGATTATTCAGTTAATCAGCCTTGAAAACATAGAAATTGTGTTTATTTAGGTTGTGTAGGCAAAAACAATCAGCCAAAATCTTTCTCTTCTGATTTAAATGTATCCCCAAAAGTTACATAATGCACCTTTAATCAGGAACTAACATCCAGTTGGCAGTCTTTTAACTAAATTTCACTCTTAAGAAAATAAAAATGTAAGAGAAAGAGAATCTGTGGCTTTTCCACCACATAATGTGATATGAAGAATTAGTTTTAAGTTAAGTTTATTGGGGTGAGAAATATTCAAGTATGAATATCACCATAGGAGCAGCTATTTCAAAAACATGAACATCACCAGAGGCCATTAGGAAAATATTAGATATCTTCAACTGATTACCATGCCATGGGACATTTCCTCTTTCTAAAATACAATTATTTCATTTAGGAACATTTCTTTGCAGATGATACATAAGTTTATGTTTAAAAGTTATTTTGAATGTGATAATTGTTTCTTTTTGTTGAGAATACTTAATGTGAAATTTAAGCCAATGATTACAATTTGTACGTGACAAAAATGAAAGAATGCTGTAATACATTGTGACTGCTGCACAAAACAGATTTTTCCCTAATCACGTGTGGTCACGTTTAGTAAGACTAAATGCTCCTCCCATAACTTTTGACGACTATAAATTAAGCTCCACTTCAAACATTAAAAGTGTGCTAACGCAATCTTAATTTTCGCATGTGATTAGAGTTTTCTTGGAATTACAATCTGTGTTATGGCTGCATGTTAGGATCAGACTGCAGATAGAATATGGAGAAAACAAAAGCAGGAATCCCCCTCGACATGCATACATTCATATCTGAAACAGTTTATTCTTCTTCTCCATGAAGCTGCAGCCAAACTGCTCTAATGCCCTGGCTTCACAGCAGTCATACACACACACACACACACACACACACACACACACACACACACACACACACACACACAGACACACACACATACACACACACGGTTGGCTCTGCCTCTCACATTCATTGGTATTCCTTTCACACCTCTGCTCCTCTCACTATGGGAGAGCAATATGAAATGGTTCAACTCTGTGATTAAAGCAGAAAATGAAATCAGGGTTTGTGATTAGACTCTGGACCACAGAACAACTAAACATTTTATGTAGATCACCATCTGTTGATTTTGAATCAATTTTACTCAACACCTACCTTCTTAATGACCTCTTTCATTTGCATCTGTTACAAATATTGTCAGGAGGCTTTGAAAGTTTGGTCCATTTCCTTTTGGCAGAAATTTGGCAGTGAGGTTCTTCTTCACCTGTCTTATTTAAATCTGTGAAAGTTGTGAAGACACAAGACATACCTGCTCTTGAAATGTTTAAAGGGATTAGATTCATTCTCTGTGCTACAGCAAGATCTATATTCATGTAGTACTTTGTTTGCCTAGGCATATATATGGATGTAAAAATGTTTTTTTATCATAGTTATTAAATCAACATTACTGATGATTCTTTATCAAAAATGTCATTGTGTTAATATTTGGTGCACGTACAAATAGTCATCTCTACAATATTGTCGTAATATCGATATCGAGGTATTTGGTCACAAAATTGTTATATTTCATTATGTTGCCCAGTCCTTACATTTATTTAGTGCTTTTGAGTAAATTTCATAATATCAAGATGTATGCCATGGTCTAGCGAATACTTGATTCTGATGGCTGGTTAGCTAGCTAGCTTTGTTGTTTAACATGCTGTGAAATCATATTCACTGTTTTCCTACTGTATGCAATGTTACTGACTTTGAATCTTGAAAGCATAAAGTTAGCTATGCGGCTAACAGCTGAGCCGAAGGGTTCAATAAGGTGAGCGGACTAGTTTATCTCCCGTTGGTAAGTCATATCTTAGGTCCGTCCTATTTACTGGTGGAGTGAGCATCGTTCCCATTACGTAAGAACCTCATGGGATTGTAATGATTAGTCAGCAATAAGTCAAACTCCAAGGTGTTGCCAGGGAAACAGAGTTACTGCTTGTGTAAAACATTTTGATCACAAAACACTTAAAAATATTATGTTAATGGTATCAATGTTTTTTTTCTTTGGCAAGTGACCATGGTATATGCAGGATAATGGCCTTCAAATTGTCCATAATCAGGAATAAATGTACTCCATGGGGCAAAACATCACCCATTAATTCCTGATAATAGACGCCTTCCTAGGCATTATCCCGTTCATACAGTATTGCACATCCGTATTGTGATATTATAAGGCCATACTTTCTGTTACTTCGCCATGTTATGTTTCTTTCAGGAATTTCACCATATGTGTTCAGTAAATGATCATTCTTGTAATATGTAGTTTTTAATAGTTATGTGTATTATGTGAGACTGTTTCTATCCGCCATGTGCTAATATAAACAGAGAAATAATTTGTAGGGAATTCTAGTTTTCATGTGATGCTACATAGTTTTGGACATAGACATAACAATGCACACGGTCCTTACAGCATAATGTTGCTTTGACACAGTACTCATAAATATGCACAGTGAGGAGTGGTTCTGATGACAGGTGAATATGTGCACACCTTTCACTTTATGGGCGCATGCCTGTGTGTGTTCTTGTATATGTTTTGAATGCATGCAACCAGACCTTCCCGCCCCTATACCAAACTGTTTCTGTGCCGCTGCCAGCCTTTGAGGACAGCTGCTGTCACCATGGAAACTAAGTATATCTATCTATCTATCTATCTATCCTGAAGATTGTCTTCCATACCTGCACGTATCTTCAGTTGGTGTGTGTACTCATGCATGGGTTTTATCAGGTCGGGATTTAAACTGACTTATGGTTAGGTTAATCTGGCAGTGTACATTGAGTGCTATAACAGATCCTTTTAAGGAACAATGTAAAGATGGAGAACGTCTCTGCTTTCAGTATCAAATACATGCATTCCCCATTATCTGAGAGTGTGATCTCTTTGGCTGCTTTCATGTTGGTCAAAGGAAGGCCAATGCATGCTGAACATCTGTCACTGATATATAATCTTTATGTCAGTAATAATCGTATGCTGTAAACATAAAAAAGAAAAAAAAACAACTTTATTTCTAAAAGCGTCTCATGTTTTTGTGCATGTCTATTGGTTGGGCACACGCATGCTTCCTAAATGTGCGCTTTATGCAGCAAGCTTATTATTTCTGGCTGCTATGTTAGCCCATATCAAAAAATCTTGGTCCACTACCATCTTTTTAAAAATGATACCGAGGAGCGAAAGCAATATCCACTGCTCAAGATCGAAAAGTGTCATCCATTCTCACCATGACATGACAACATAGGGAATAGCAAAATACTGTTCAATAAAGACCGCTCTTTATAACGGAGGATGGGCTGGAGCCTCCTATAACCGCAGCCTCTGCGCCAAGACATCGAACCTCATACAGGATTAATCTTCACATATGATTATGACACAGCAGACTAGCAAATCACGCATTTCTATAACGAACTTTCTCTTATCTATATAAAAATAAATCAGGTAAGACAATCTCAAGGGTGTGTATAGACGAATTAGATCACCCATCGACATTCACACTCACACACATGCACACGCACGCGCGCACACACACACACTTGTATGCAGTCATGCACACCCCTACAAATGTATATGACTAAGGCCAGTTTTGGGAATGGAGGGCACAAGTAAGTAGCTTATAGGCTTCTAGGTCCTCTCCTGTATCTCCAAGACTACAAAATGAACTGGGACTCAGTAATGGGATAGTGGGCAGCTGGGGTTTTCTTCCTGGAGAAAATAAGAGATATCCTCCCATGCTGCTGAAACAAACATTCAGTTGGGTTTCACCAGTTAATAACCAAATCTTAATTTCTCTGACAACTTCCACAGGGATCTCTGGACGGACTAGTTGGCTACCTGGGAGTGCTCCTTTTGCTCTGTGGGTGTGTTATACCGCTAATAGGAATGAGTTGAAGGAGGGGCAGTGACATTCTCCAATTTAGAAGTGTTTTTCTCCCAGAGTATTCACCACACATGTTCACCCTAAGCTTAATGCCCACTGGCATGCTCAGGTAATTTGTAATTCGAAATGTTTCAGTGAGACTTTTTGTCTCCCCGTTTCCTTTGTCTCTGGCTTATAGAGTGTTTTTAGTCCGTCCGGTGTCTCCATCGAACACAAACACTCTGGCTCCAGCTTCCTGTTTATGTCAGCTCCACTTGTACCTCAGAGGCCTTTATCTAAAGTGTTTTGACGCCCCCTCTCAACCTTTGGTCTACGTGCCATCTCAGGTCCTACGTGGTTCTCATGAGCTACCCCACGAATCCCTTCAATGGGGAACAGACAGTTTTGGCCCAGCATTTTTTGGGCTGCTTCTAAATGGTTGGTGCCTTTCTGGTAATTTATGTTGATGCTGCGTTTTGGGCTTGAACCAGCCAAAAGACGGTCTGAGGGACTAGCATCAGAGTTGTCTCGGAGGTGCTCATCGTCATCTGTGTCAGCGTCGATGTATTTGCTGATGGAGGAGTCGTGGAAGGTGAAGACAGTTGGGCCCAGGGCAGTGCTCTCCGGGGACTTCGGTGGGGTTCTGCTGCTGGCAGTGGTATAGACAGAAACTTCAGGGCTCAACAGGGAGTGATCTGACAGGACAGAGCTGTCTGAAAGCGGGGATGGGCCTGACTCCCCCTCGCTGTGACAGCCTCCTTTTGGGATAAGGGCTTTTGAGGAGTTGCCAGAAAAGAAGAATTTTCGTGCATTCTCTGTGTATGAGGGCTTCGTGACAGACATAGGCGTCAGCATCGGCTCACGCTCTGCAGTGGTTTGCTGGCCTTTTGTACTGCCATGCTGGGACAAAGCTGTAGCTGGACTGTGGGAGAACCTGTTGCTTTCCTGGAGGCCAAGATCCAATGCTGGACTATGGGGGAAACGTGAATTCTCCTGAAAGTCTGTAGCACAACTGATGTAGCTGTCAATGCTGGACAAGCTTTTCATGTCTCCCACTCCCTCTCTGGTTCCCGCCACAGGTGGGCCGTGATCCTGGATGGCCCCCAGCTCTATCTCATCCCTCTGTTTGCCCGCTCTGGAGCCTCTGTCTTTAGCATTGAGGTTTGGCTGGGATTGTGTCTTGGCCATCTGGTTGTACATCTCCTCTAGCTTCTGAACATTTAGCCTCTGGGGACTTGTGGCTCGGCCCTTGTTAAGGGAGCTTAACTCCTGGGCGTTCAAGGAACGGTTTGAGCTCGTCTCTGATGTAGCCCTCTTTGGGGTCCATTTCCAACGGCTTGGAGAGAGGTGGTTGTCATGAGGCCGCTCACTCTTCTCCACGACCACATCCATCAGCTCTGCACTTCGGGCGAATGCCTCTTTCAAGTTCATGGAGACAATGCTGCCATTTCTCTTTGCCCTCTCTAGGGCCTCTCTTCGTTTAAGTGCTTTTTCCTGCCTCTTCTGCTCCTTGTAGAATTCAGAGAAGTTATTCACAATAATGGGAATAGGCAGGGCAATCACCAGTACTCCAGCTATGCAGCATAAACCCCCCACTATCTTTCCCAGCAGAGTTTTTGGGTAGATATCTCCATAGCCTACCGTGGTCATTGTAATAGTAGCCCACCAAAATGAAGCTGGAATGCTTTTAAACTTTGTATCCTCCTCATCCTTCTCAGCGAAGAACACCAGACTGGAGAAGATCATGATACCCATGGCCAGGAAAAGGATGAGCAGGCCCAGCTCATTGTAACTCCTCCGCAGAGTGAAGCCAAGAGACTGAAGACCCGTGGAGTGACGAGCCAGCTTCAGGATGCGCAGGATACGCATGATCCGAAAAATCTGGACGACGCGACGGACATTCTGAAATTGCAGTACGCTTTTGTTGGATTCTGTCAGGAAGATGGTGACGTAATACGGCAAGATGGCCAACAAGTCAATGACGTTCAGAGGACCCTTAAAGAACTTCCACTTATTGGGGGAGGAGAGAAAGCGAAGCAGGTACTCCATGGTAAACCAGGCAATACATACAGCTTCCACGTGGGCCAGCTGTGGGTTGTCTGACGACTGGCCAAACTCATCTGTGTCTTGCAGCTCTGGAAGGGTGTTCAGAGACAAGGCAATGGTGGATAGCACGATGAAGAGGATGGAGATGATTGCCAGGATCTGAAAAACACATTTATAAAAGGAATATGAGAAAGGATTGCAGATTTAGGGAATAGCATACATCAGATAATAATTCCTATAAGACAATTACAAATGCATATCAGTGAGTGCTATCTGCACTTGAATACAAATAACCGCATAATCTAAACAAACCTTCAATAAATGCCTAACAAAGTGTGTGAGTGGCTGAGGGCTAAGGGATTGGATTGACTTTTGAGCACTTTTTATTTATTTATTCATGACTCACTTATCAGGCTTATCCACATGAGTGAGTTTGCTGGACTGGATAATAATGCTTAGCAACTTATAAACAAAAGCAAAAGCATTACAGGATACAGCTTGTGTGACTTGTGCTTTTCCAAATATAGAATTTAAAGGTTTCATAGTGTACAAAGGGAGAATTCCATGTTGTTTTCATAATAAAGGAGGGTAGTTGGGTTTCTGTAAATTGTATCATTAATTGGGTTTCTGTAAATTGTATCATTAATTAAAGAGTATGGTCTAGACCTCCTCCAATGAAAAAGGGTCATGAGGTAACTTTTGTTGTGAATTGGTGCTATACAAATAGAATTGACTTGACTTGACCACCCTCAGCAATGCCCGCAGCACAGCTGTGTTTGGAAAAACACCTTCGGAGTTCATGCAGGCACAATGGATGGTGCCTTCTCAAGCCTAAAAGAGGTGACCAATTACAAAAAACTGAGCTTTTTCAGGAGGATGACCTTAAAGTAACATTATGTAAGTTTTTCTACAATACAATAACAGCTTCAAAGTCATATTGATGGTGTGTCTTGTAATAAGGTGAATGGTGTAATTTCTGTGTAATTTCTTATGTGTTAAATACATGTTTACTTCAACATACAAGTTTTCAACATATAACATTGTTATGATGTCATGAGTTTTGTTTGTAGTCAGCACCTACATTACAACTGACAAATTGTTACAGACCTCGGATTGTATATACGACAGTGGAGTTGCACTTAGAAACTGTGGGGGGCGCCAAATCGCGCAAAATGCTTATTTCTACATAATGTTGCTTGCAGGTTCTGCAACATGTTCTAATTAGCAATAAACCAGTCAGTACAGTCAGTGCTGACTAGAATGTAATTTCATGGTCATCCACTCAAAACTTGGCTACTCAAAACCAAAAATGTAAACCTAATGGTGGCACTAGAGAAAACTAGAAATAAACATTTGGGGTGCAGGGATGCCTGTATGAAATGTAATGGCAATCCATCAAATAGTTATTGAAATGTCTGGTATCAAAAGTGGAAGACCAATTGACAGCCATCAACAAGTACAGTCAAACGGAAGGAAGAAAATAAAAACCGGTCATGAACCATATGATCACACAGCCTTTGAATGCACTCCTGACCACTGAAATGTGCATGAAGTTGTTCAAATAATCAGACAACAGGCCACCGGCCTATTATTTCAACTAGATCAGTGACATGGTGAATGCTAGATAAAATAACAAGGTGAAAAGGCTTCAGGGCTTCGTCTGTGAAATAGAGCTTGAGCTATTAAACATTACCCTTGTGCTATTTTACACAAGTTTTGCCCTCTCATAGTCCTTTCTGTATTTGGAGGACAGATGCCTGGCTATCACTTGCACCCCCTGTTGTGAGACCACTGCAACATCAAAATGAACAGGCAGTAGTCTAATAGGAGTGGAATGTCCATGCAATCCACTGCACAAGTTGCTGCCTGATTCACAGAGAACTGGGGAGCATCCTGACACACTGAGCAGCATCCTGACATGCACACACTACTCACACTCCACCAATCATGCTAACAAGCAAGTACGCAGTGATAGACTACACCTCTTCTAGCCCCGTATGACAGACCTCATGTATGGCTCAGATTAAAGATACTGGTAGCAGTAAGCAGAGTTAATTACTAGGCTATATTTTGAGATTTTGAGTGTGCTGTTAAAGTTGAGACTCTTTCAAAAAAAATCACAGATCTTACAAACCAAATCTTACATTTTAAAAGTTTACCCAAATCACAGAAAATTATATTTTGAAGTAGAGGAGGGAAAAATATCAGGCACCGAGACAGCTGACACCATGAGGGAGCTTAACAGAATAAAATATTTCCACTGAAAACAGACCAATGTCTGTCAGTATATTTGCTGAAACACTACAGTCACTCATCACGTCATCCACAGACCTGGTAAGACCTCTCACTCAACATTTCAACAATGGACATGTTGAAATTCTCTGGGTTCAGTTTTCAGTGTTCTATTGTGACAGCGCTGTGATTATGATCTGGTTAGCTAAGGAACAAACACACCATGGTCAGGGTTAGGAAAAGATTATGTTTTGCCTTAAAATACAGATTTTTGTTGCAACAAACACAGCTGAAAATGTCCTAAAGTCTCCTTAAAAATATCCTATGGCGTCACACTTATATATGCTGATATGCAACCTGGACACTTCCTTACTTACCTGTTACTCCATGACTATCCCCTCAACTCCCCCATGTCATAAACACATAATGTGAACGTGATATATCATGTATTGTAAAAATGTCATGTAGTGCATAGCCTATGACAAGAACAAATCAATGTTATGCTCAACACAAAAATGGACCCAAACACATGATGCGAGGAGGCAGACAAGTAAACGAACAAAAGCTATTAATATATGTATAAAAGGAAGTCAAGAAAAGGCTGGCAACATAGGAAATGAAAACAGAGGAAGCAGGCAAATCCAAGACTTAAGAAGTCCAAAAATTTGAAAAACTAAACTAGAACTAAAACACAAGGAACACAGGACTGATGCATGGCTACAGAACAGGAACGCCATTATTGCATGATAATGACAGACTAGCTGAAAAGACAAAGAGGCAAATAGGAAAACATGGGCTTAAGTAGACAGGGACTAGTTAACGAATGAAACCCAGTGACCAAGGCGGGAAAGGGACAAAGGGAGGAAATAAAAAGCAAAACATGTCACATGAGGAGAGAACCACAAAATAAAACAGGAAATAACCACCACCATCAGTGGTTGTCCTAACCCTAAACCTGACCCTAGCCCTATACTCCCAACACCTTATCCTGGTGAGCGTGCTGTCTTACTGAACAGCTTACATTTGCACAAATCCTCAGAACTACTGAAGAAACCATGAAAAAAGAAGTCAGTGCTTTATCCAACATGGAACACATGAAAAAAGTATCTTTTCCCCCCTAATTTTTTTGTAGTATTATGAGGTAATTTTTTGGCCCTGTAAGCACCAGAAATATATTATTTTGAAGGGTCTATTTCATTATTTCATATTTTAAAAAATCCATGTGTGATACTGGCTACTGCCTGTGTGTATCCCATTGATAATGGTTATATAAGGAGGTTCCAAAATCAGCTTTCAGTGCACAAATTCAACAACTCTCAACTGATCTTAGTGCTGAGGTGTGAGAGCAGGAGTAATCCAGCCGTGTAAACTGCATATTTATCATAAACTGCCATATGCTCTGACATTCTGGTGTATAACCATTTCAGTGCCTCTGCACAAGTATTACACAACAAAGCCTTAACATTTCCATTACGGAGTAGCAAAATTTAACTGTGCCTCCATAATCCATGCTGAATACACCTCTGTGGGATGCCTCAAACTGACTTTACCTGTTCCTTTAGCGGACCGAGGACAGAATTACTGCACTCGTTATATTAACCCTGAATGATTCTAAGAAATCCGGACACAGGACCGAACAGCACAACTTGGAGGATGAGTAGGAGGCTGTAGCTGGAACATAGAGTCTGTTTTGGCAATAGCCCACACGAAGGAGGTTTGGATGTTACATGTTGAAGTAAAATCACAGAATAGCTAAATATTTTCTCTAAAAATGAGCGCAGCTTAGACAACAATGCAGCGTAGGCAGAAGCCATATTCAGTATTTAAAGTATGAAATTAATTAGCTCCCTGTGACTTAATTTGAATTATACAACAGTGCATTATAAACCCTCCCCCCACCCTCAGCCTGCTTTTGCGATCGAAACCTCAAGCATGAACTGGATCTACTGGTTAAACACACAGTCACATGTGTAAACACTTTGGTCTGTGCCCAGGATAGCACATGATATAGGATTTCCATTTATATTTTCCAGAGGAAATTAAAGCACAGCAGCAGAAATAGGGCAATAGCAATGGTTGTTAGGAGGTAACTGACAGCGGCAGCCTTGACAACGGCCTAATAATTCGGAGTCCACTCCCAAGAGTGAAAGTGATGGCTAAAGAGGCAACCTTATCTACGACCAATCAGAGGAGGAGGACACTGTTGCCATAGCGTCATGGCAGACATGAATAATGACCCTATCTGTTTATTTTCTTCCCTCTGTGCTCCTTTCCTCCTGCCCTGGAGAGAATCTATTTGAATGAAACACTCGAGGGGCAGAGAGGTGCTGGGCTGGAGAGGGAAGGTAGATAAAGGGGATGAAGCGTCGACTCAAATGGAAAACTGTTGTGTTTTTAAGGAGAAAATTATTTTCACAAATCACAGACAGAGTTTTTCGAGTTTGAAAATTGAAGAGAAATCAGCATTCTTCCTGATCAGCAGCAGGGGGCAAATCCAGTGGTTGCACAAGAAAGTGTGATTGTATGTAAGCTTATGAGAAAATGACCCTACTTCTCACTAGATTTATTAGCTCATTAAACAGTCTACCAATGATCCTTTTTATTATCTCAAATTCTAATTTCACATCTTCTTTAATACAGGATCATATTCATTTAGTAAATTATAGTCCCAGTTGTAGTAAAATAGATGCAGCTCTCTTGTGAGGGGACTATTCCCTACAACAGCATGTCCTTGGATACTCAGTCAGATCCAGTCAGGAGCTCCAGCTCCATCCTCTCATCCAAATATGGTCACTTCTGGTTCCGAAAAAACTTAGCTGGTTACTGCCAGAATAGAGTGTGACAGGGATGCCATTTTTTGTAGGCTGACTCTGAACTTAGCATAGCCGTGGTTCTCTCAACAAAAATGGTGAATGGACTTTCATTTCTTTTTTCCAGTCTACTGACCGCTCTAATGGCATTACAACACATTTGTCACATTCACACATTCACGTACATTTATGCACTGATGGCAGAGGCTACCATGCAAGGTGCCGACCTGCTCATCAGGAGCATTTTGGCATTTAGTATCTTGCTCAAGGATGCTTTGTAAAGAAAAAATGTGAATATTAAACTTGTGTTAACCACAGACGGTCTTTCAGGCATCTAACCAAAAACCCTAACCTTTGGACTTTGGGACGAGGTAAACGGATGTGCAAAAATGTTGACTGATGTCTGGGTTTTAGGGCTCATTCCTGCCACACTCCATGCCAAGCTCAAGGCTTCACAAACAGTTGTCCACGAACCAATAGGTGAGATCATGGCGAGTTTACACTTGTTACAAATTTCTCAGTGTGAGGTTGTACCTATATTTATAAGAACAACCTCTTCAAGTTCAGTAACAGCGTACCAGACACAACCAAAGTGTAATGAGTCAGTGAAAGGATGGAGACATGCTGTTAGCACATCTGAAAACGTGACGCTGTGGGAGATTTGTGGCTTCAGAAGAGCAGGACAAAAAAAAGAAGGGCAGAGGTAATGGGATCGAGCAGCTATAAAAAGGTCGCTAATGATGGTTCTGTGTAACATTGTGGTTATGAGGTCAAGTTCCACGAGGAAACCCTGCACATTTCCAACTAGCCTATGTCCCCTGTTGCCTCTACACATTGTGCACTCTCTCACACTGCCTTGCTTGATCTCTTTCTATCCCAGGCGCTAATTACATCAAACTACTGAACTTTTAAATCAGAGATAAAACCTTTCGGTGCGCATAAAGTAGACGGCGAACAAACACACGTCTAGGAAAAGGTTGAATGGAGCTCGAGACATGATTGTAATGGCACCAACACAATTAGAGTCTTTTTATAGACTCTCAGTGGACCAAGACACACACACATAACCAAAAAAGATGTTAACAGCAGCCACACCCTAAATCATGTCACTTATGTCGCGCAAGTTCGGCATGATGAATTTTCCATTAGCGCAACTACTTTGCGTGGACACAAACAATGAGAGTGACTCCCACTGAATGCTCTCTCGGTGCCCTACTGAAGAGAAGGAAAGATGAAGGGAGGGAGATATTTATATCTAGAGGAGAGGAAAAGACAATGTGTGTGCAAGAGAGAGAATGAGAGGGGGGGGCAGATTGACAGGAAATCCCACTGTGACTCTAAACAAAGCCAGATCACACTGGCTTGTGTCTCTCATGGCACATCGTCAAGTGGCAGCAGACACAATAGTCCGTGCAGACGCCCCCCGTCTTCTAGGACAAGGTGACACCGGGCCCTCATTAGCCTGTCTGAAAAGATATCCAGGACAAAAATTGGCGTGAATGACGCCCCCTAAAAACCACCCAAGCACATCCCCAGCCCTGTGACATTCTCCTCTGAACTACATACGGGTAATAAATTATGTCACATGTATATGGAAGAGGGAATAAGACATGACAGCCAATGCACAGACACTATTTGCTCATCCACTATACATACACCCAAACAATTCCAGCTCTCCGGAGACACTTGGGGCTCGGGGAGGGAGGGGGAGAAAAACTCTTTCATTTACAATTATTCCTGGGCATCTGCTTGTAGCTGTACGTACTTGTTTGTTCCTCCACACGCTCTCATTCAGATACAACGGCCTGGTTTTTATGTTGGCTCTGTCCCAGGCAGCTGTGATTAATTTTCTTTGTGCTACATTGGTTTTGTCAGGGTCGGGTCCATTCATCCGTCTACCCGGCACTCGCCGG
>CAEMYA010000071.1:4145394-4155675 GCA_903131615.1 Diplodus sargus
TACGTAGTTGTTTGTTCCTCCACACGCTCTCATTCAGATACAACGGCCTGGTTTTTATGTTGGCTCTGTCCCAGGCAGCTGTGATAAATTTTCTTTGTGCTACATTGGTTTTGTCAGGGTCGGGTCCATTCATCCGTCTACCCGGCACTCGCCGGAGAGGTACGACACCTTGAACTCTGCATGTTTTATATAGACTTTAAAAAATGAGCAATATTATAAACTTAACTGAATCCCGAGTACAGAGCTGAAGGAAATTAGCAGTCACTGAGGCATCACCTAATAAAATAAAATGAAATAAAAGATATATGATTTATGAAATCAATGAATCCTGACGGGCCCTTTTTATGCAGTATTGTCACTTTTTTTTCTGGGCACATGGGGGCAACGAATAGTCCTGTAAATGTAACATTATCACATTATCTCCCTATCAAGTTGTTATTGTGAAGATGTTAACAGAATATTGCCTATCAGCATTCTTTCATGTTTGTTGCTCCACCTCAAATATAAGTTCATTATTCAGTTTAATTTTACCTTTGTTTTGGTCTCCACCAACACAAGAGGGAAATATTTGGCATCTTTGGCTGCTAAATGTACAAATATGTTCTTAAGCTAGTCATTAGTCGTTATCTGTCTGTAGAGTGGTAGCTTACACAACTCCTTAGTATGGCTGGAAACAACGTTGATGAGAGTGAACTAAACAGCAAATTGGGTTGGTTCAAAGTTAGACTGTAACTTTCACACAGATCTAAGCCACTATTGCCATACGTGGTCTAATGAATATGGGATAAAGATAATGCTAAAACAGTTTAGCAGTTGCCTAAGCAGAGGCCTAAAGTAACAGTAAAGTACACTGACTCAATAATGTCAGTTACACAGCAATGTCTATCTAATGTTTGTTTTAGTTGACGTTAGCATTAGCTACTGTCATAGTGGACCAAAAAAAATGACATTAGAAGCAGCACAACCCCCGATTGTCTTAAAAGGGCAAGAGTTCAACTTGTCATTTATAAAAAGAAGATTTTGTCATGTCTCCTTTCAAATGCTGTTTGTTTTAAATCTTTCTGCATGGTTGACAGTGCTTCTTCTGGGTGCGTTCTTGACTCAGTTGTTTGTTTAGTTCAGCCATCCTGTGTTAGGTGCAGCTCAGGTTAGTGTTCCCCAAGTGTAAACCCACACCACTCATTGTTTTTTTTGGACTATTGTTTTAAAGCCTCCGCTTTAGTGTTATAGCTATCGCCATCTTGGTTATCTGGAACCAGAAATAACCATTTTTGGACAATGGGGTGGAGAGGAGAGGCAAATACAGATTGCTACAACTCTATGGAGTGCCAAAGTCACGCCCCTTTTGATGGATCACCACGGGAACTTGTTTTGGAAATAATATCTTTAGTACTGATTGGAGAAGGACAATCATTTTGTTGATCCCACTTCAATTGTGTCATGAATTACAGATGTTTGCCATTTAGAAAGATAATTTTGTCATTAAAGCAATGATATATAAGACTGAAAACACCCTACTTAATTTTCCAAAAGTGCAGGCCTTGGAATTTCCCCATTGGCTTCACTTCTCACATCTGGTAGCATCTCTATTTATACTGTCAATGGCGTTCTCACACGGTATTAGTTTGGTGGCGTCCCCAGTGACAGTTCAGGAACTCCCAGACTCCCGGTGCTCCAGCTGGCACCTTTCTCATTAGCAGCAACAGGAGCAACAAACATGCCGCTGTGCTTTAGCGGTGGAAGCTCCTGTTCCTGTGAGTCCCAACACCTTTTTCTGTAAAGAGTGCCAGCACGCACCTAGGGAAACGCACCCGACCAACCTAATAATGGCAGAGAATACTCTTAAACATCCACTTAACACTTGAATAGGCATAGACTGAAGAGGTCTCGGCGAAGGTGTATTTATTTTCGGGTGAGTAAGTCCAGGTCTTTCTTGATCAAAAAGATCCCCTGACTAGCTGACTTGCATTCCCATCATCCCCTGAGCCACATCCGAGGCCACAGGGATACCATGCAGCCTCGACTGCCAGCCACTGTCACCATGACAACCCCCTTGAAGCTCGACAGGAGGTGGCTACGTGGACCTGCAAGTCTGACAGAGTCCCCTTCTCCCTCCCTCCCTCTTTTCCTTCCTTCCATCCCTGATTTGTACCTTATTTAAAGCTCACCCAGCTTTGAGCCATCTGTACTGCTCGACAGTCTCCGTCCAATCTTGAGGTTTTTTCTCTTGTTTGTCTCAAAATGCTGTTTTTTGCTCCCTTTGTTAGACTGCTCAGTACCATTGTTATCATTTCAGCTGGTTCATGGAGGTTCATTGCACTACAGCTCAATTTTTAATCATTTTGAAAACAGTGTGCTTTTAAATGTATAAAAGGGCACAATTACTGGAGCTTCCTCCTTCATGTTAAATTGTATTGCACACTTTTGCTGTCTTATCCTCTAAAAGTGTAAACTGTGTAAGTAACATTTGGCTGTTTTTACATAATCCATGACTTGAGATGAAACATGGTATGGATATCGCTGGCACGCTGACCTGTTTGCCTCTCTTCTTCTACTGTTTCCCCTGTGTTCTTTTTTTAGCCATGTTTTGTGAATATTCTAACATGCTTATGTTCACATCTTGATCTGGACTCCCTGGAAGAAGAGCTCTCGTGTCTCAACGGGATATTCCTGGCTAAATAAAAGACACATAAATCGGATAAGTAAAGATTAACAGGCATCACAAAGCCACACTCTCGGTCTTCATCTCCATCAAGATGGTACATTCAGCGGTCGATAGTACAGAGGGTAATAATATAAGCGCTAAATAATGTGGAATAATTCACACCCCTGATTCTGAATGAAGACGGGCTCTGCCTCTCTGCCTGTGAACGAGAGTGGGTTTCCATGGAGACGGGAGGAGACTGTGTCTTCCACATTTCCCCCAGCATGATAGCTTGAAATGCGTACACACGCACACACACACACACACACACACACACACACACACACACACACACACACACACACACACACACACACACACACACACACACACACACACTTGCAGTGGCTCAGCTGTAGTCTCTCCACTCTACAGCACGTCTACTTGTAACTTTGAACAGCAGCGCCTCATTTATCTTAGCCTCCCACATCTTTGCCAGGAAGAATAAGTTGTATCGCTGGAGCTGCTTCCAGTTCTGCTTTCTACACAGATGCACTGGCCTGAAGATTCAAAATACTGACTTGAGATCATGACCTTGCCTCTCTAAGATTAAGACTACTGCACTTCTAAACTCTGTCTTATTGACTCATGGGCATGGGCATAAGTCTTGGTCTCTCTAAATATTATATGATGGTTAGGAGACATTTGCTTAATAGTTTGCGCATGTGTGTGTCTCCCAGACCACTGAATTAAACTATATTTGATTAGGTTGCATGACAGCATTGTATTAAAGCGTCAAAGTTATTAGCGCTCTTATTCTCTTCCTGTTTTCTTATTCAGCACCTGAAAACTCCATGTACTCTGAGGCCATGAGAAAAGTGGCAAACAAGCCATTTTAGGGGCAAACTTTTCCAAAACTCGTGCAGCACTCTCGTGCGCAAAGTGCACCGCAACCCCATTCAGTAAACTACTAATGTGGGTAGGAAATCTATGCCTGGACGTTCCATCTCCTGAATGAATCCCACCTCATCTCCTCTCCCTTTCAATTATTCATGCTTTTCAGATGAAGAAGAGGATCCAGACTCAGCATCTATATTTAAACTCTGGCGGGTCCACGGTGGCCGTATAAATAGAAACAGTATAGGGTCTAGTCTGGCGCAGCAAAGACAGCCGTTTTCATCAGGAATTTTCGACCCGGAGTACGCAGCAATAATAAGGACCGGACGGAGATGAAAGATAGCTTAGTCAGTGTTGCGTAGAGGCATTTCTGAATTGAGGAAGCATCACAGAGCAGTTAAAGAGGGCAGGGTTTCTGCTGTCCATTAAATGTCTAGAAGAATCTAATCTCATCCGCATCGTAGTCTCTCGTCTGCACAAAATAACTCCCTGAGCAGTGAAACTTACGCACTGCACTTCGCATATAGAAAGTACTAAATACATAAGGAGGCAAGTCTATCACGTTGTTCAGGAATATCGCTCCCATGTAGTCTAATGGTGAACAGTTCGCAGTCTTGCGGCACATGATGGTTTATTTATTACAGATAAATCAGAGGACGTCACAGTATACTCCGCACACAGCAGCACAAAAGGAAAATGTAAACATGTGAGAAGCATTGATTTGAAACGCAAAGAGAGAAGCAGACAGAGAAACACACACACAACCCCTGTACACACGCACAGACACACACACACACACACACACACACACACACACACACACACACACACACACACACACACACACACACAGTCAATCAACAATGATGCCTGAATAGAAGGCAGCTGCAAGTCTCAGCATCACTGAAATGACAGTTGCCATGGTGACAGTGACAGGGAACTTTTAAACATTTTAACGGTGGCAGTGAAAGAGAAAAAGAAAAGGAGAGAAACGGAGAGAGAGCACAAAAACGCTGGAAAACAAACCGGAGACTCTGACCGACCGAGACTGAACGGTGTGAACGTCACGCATTCTATTCACGTAGCAGGAGCAGTACACAGAGTTATTACTCTCCTTAATCCTGAACTCAAACACGTGCTTACTGCAGATATTCTACTTACTAACAGCGTAACATTGCACTGACTCCATTTTTCACAGTTTGTGAGAGCCCAGATCAGTGGCCATTCAGCGTCAGCGCTGTTAATCCCTTTTAGAGTTATACTCAGATTAACATGCAAATCCTTGAAGTTTTGGTAATTGGACAGCTGTGAGCACATGGTTTTTATACCTAAAACAGCCTCCGTTGTATCAGTCACAAACAAAGTCAATAGCCATCCTTAATGCGCTTTTAATACCTGTTAGGTCAAAGAGAACATACTGTATGGAAGAGGATGAGCGCAATATACGTTTACGCCGTCTAATTCAATAACTGCAGCATATACAGGAGGCTCTGCGCTGTGCTAATGTAAATAAATGTGCTTGAAGATAATTGACAAATCATTGAGCCCCATCCCCCAGTCAGGCTTTCTATTCCCACATGATACATATGCAGTTACAGCTCAGGCGCCAGAGTGAAATGTTGGCTTTTTACATTTCTGCAAAGCACAGATGTGTTCAAATCTGTACATGTCATATGTACCCTACTGACATTTCTACAATGCGCGTCATATCACATCCACAGTACGCGTTTGTGAGCTTTCGATCATGTCAGGAGGCGGACGGGATGTTGGAGGTTTATCAGAGGAAAGATGGCTGTCAGTCCAGAGACCACTATCTAAAACAGAACAAGGTTAGTGCAAAACCACTGTATGTTGTCATGAGACAGATTTTCCTGCCGTGTTTGGCCACAGACCCAACCAAACCAAATCCTGCTGTGTTCCTCATACTAACCAAGTGCTTTTAGCATCTAAACTTTACCTAAAATCACAAGCGCAGTGTTGTCATAGCGTATTTCAATTTCTTGGAAATCCATGAATGTGATTTCAGACAGCGGCAGACAAAAGAGGCCCCTTTTCATTACTGGCCAGTAAGATAAATACTGCAGGCCGCTGTCACTTGCAGATTTGATCAGCTATCAACTACCTAATTAAACTAACGTTGGCTCTGTGAGATAGAGAAACAGTCTCTGGCAGACTTTTTAAGGCTCCCAGCTGACGTCGTGAAATGGGTCTTGAAGATAGCCTTGATGCCATGATATAGTGCTAAGAGACGGAGGCTGAGGCTGCATGTCTGAGGCAAGCCGTTGGCATCCTCACTATCGATTATCCACGTAGAGGCTCACCTCAGCAAAGCGAACAAAAATGCTTTTGCTTTTGTATTTTTGAGTTTAGCTTAAAAAAAAATATGAAAACCAGTGTTACAACAGCCCTGTGTGTGCAACTTGACACACGTCAGTTTATGGTTGCTAAGCTGGTCACTGTTTGGTGGAGGGGCTTAGAGAATGGTCAGTGACAGTATTGTCAAAAAATACTCGATGTACATATATGCAAGTGGTGGTATATGAGACTGTGTGTGCCTTGAAGTACACCCAGGCCAGGTGGAGGTGCTCATCAAGGTGAAAGGCGTCTCGCAACAGGAGTCAAGTGCTCTCTCCTCGTTCTCACAATCTGCCGTTGGCTTGATGAAGGTTTCTCCCCCCCCTCGGCGGATTCTATTTCTGCCTGTGGCCTTCGACGTTTTTACTCAAAGTCATTCATTCACCTTTCGACACAATCTGCGCGGTGGAGTGAAATCCTCCGACGAGGAGGGCTGCAACTGAAGCCAACAAGTGGAGCAGCTCCTGGACCGGGAAGCGCTGATTTATGGACCTTGCTGTTCGGTGCACACCTACTGATGCACAAGGGGTTGCATATCACAGTAATGGTGACGTGACACTTCTGTAGGGCAAAGGCCGGCAGATGCCTCAGGGCCACTCTGCTGTACTGTGTGTGTTAGTAAAAAACGGAAAAGGAAGGATATGACCAATGGCAAAAAACAAACACCTGTTATATGCCATAGATTGCATAAGACAGCGCTAAAATGTCATGGCAAGTTTTTTTGCTCATACGGGTTGGCAGCACAAACATAACACAACACAGAGGAAATATTTTTTGGAGCCTGTGAACTACTTCAGGCAGACAGCTGGAGTTGCACCGAAACACTTAAACTGCAACACAGTATACCCAATGCATCCTGTGCTCGGTGATATGCCTGACAATGCCCCTGTTTGCTCCTGCTGCACCCCTCATTTACAGACTCTGCTGTAACACTGATGCAAGCACTTGCTGCCACAGCTGCTGCTCATAAAACTGTCCGACCTGCTTCTCCACCTGCAGGGGCTGATCCGAAGGTACTCTGGAGGAGCGATTGTTACTGACACCCCCAAACATCTGCTGCGTGGTTGTTTGGGGCAAGCAGAGGAACACATCAGCTCAGTATATACTCTGCATTCACATAGAATAAATCCTTTCCACGTGGGTTAACTGACCCGAGTGGTTATTTTCCAGTCCATTGGTCAGTGTGTAATGGAGAAAGATGGGAATGACGTGTGACAGATGTTGGATCCATATGGATCCGGGCCACCATGTTTTTGCATGAATGTCATTCGGTGAGCAGGTGATTTTCTCAGTATTCATTGTAGTGACTCATACTTACAGACATGGCAGACATTATTTATAGATTGGAGTGTAAATGGTAAATGTAAACCAATTAAATCTACATTTGGTCTTAGTTGGTTGATGAGTTTGTACCTTTAGAAACTGCCTTTTCCTTCTTCTCCCTTTTGTCTTGGATTTCAATTCTGCTAACTTTAAAGCGGCTAGAAGGAACAATTACTTATTGTTGACTCTGGCGCCCCCTGTGGACAAAAGCTTTATGGCCACCAAAGAGCTTTTTCTTGCAAGCATGTATGTCTGCTTTGGAAGCAGGTGAAAAGAAAGAGGAAACATAATCACAATACTATTTGTCTTTTTTAAATACAGCGGAAGTAAAGTTTGTTTCAGTGCCTCATCGCCAGACCACAGAGCAGCTTGTGTCCTCTGTCAGACCCCTCAATTCATCCTCATTTTTGGAATGTGGCCTGGTGGCAGGCATTAGGAATGACTGTACAGAGAGATCCAGTCTTCTCGCTGACAGACTAATTTGTTATGTAGGTCAAACAGAGGAATCAGTGTTAAATTCAGACTGTTAAAAACTCTTCACACCAACACTGTGTAAATTTCACCTGTGAAACTATTTTTACTGAGGGTTGTAGAAAAAAAACACAAACGCGCAGGTTCTCGCTTGTAGCTTGCAGCATTTAACTAATTTACGATTTACCTCACAATCATTGTGACAGAGGAGAAACTACTGCTGCCGTGCAACTCTCCAGGGTTGTGAAATTTTCCCAGGTTCCCCGCTAATCGGCACAAAAGGGAACATGACTGCTCCGTCTTCAAACTCTTTATTGTTGCTCAAACGTCGTGAGTGTTATACAGTGTACTGCATCATACGCTGGTGTATGATTCAGCAGTCGTGACCATCGACGATGTGCACTCTCTTTCAGGGTTAGCACTGATTCAGCAAAACAGACATTTCGTTTCAATTTTAATCATTCGCTTACTTACAGTAGGTCTGTGAGTGAGACCTTTCATGGGACAGTGCATCCACTATGTCACTCTATCTGCAAGACTAAGGCTACCATGTCTTAAATAAAAAATACTGTCCAAAGCCTTGCGTTTTCACAGAGGACAAGCCTTGAAACATATACTGTATGTGGCTCCACACTGATCATTTTGTTGTGCAGAAATTTGAGCTAAAACATTATATAGTATGACATAAACCCGTCTGTCCATGTTAAAATTGCTTTAGTCATCTTTTCTTTTTTCGACATGCTAAATATTTGATGGCTATTTTAACTATACATGTGTTTTCTCCTAACAGGAAGCCTTCTGTGTCCCAGAACGTCTTGGATGCAAAACGTGTGTCTGTTGAGACGACTCGTGACGAGAATTAATTTAGAGGAGGGTGGGTCCTCGGAGCTGAACTTTTGTTTTCTGCTTGCATAGCAAAAAAAAAAACAAAAAACAAAAATGAAACACTAACAAGATGCTTTTGTTCCTTTAGCCTCTGGGAATGTGTGTGATTGTCCTGCGTAAGAGCCTCGTGTTGTGGAGTTTAATCTAGTCCGAAGGCGACTGTAAACTCAAATGGCTAATCCTACCCATCAACGTGATTATCTCAGACTATTCTCAGGTTATCCAGATTCGACTGAATCCAACTTGTAAGGCGTTGTAGAATGGAACTACTGTAAGTGAACAGTGAAATAACAGCATCAAAATACTGATTCCCATTCCAATAAGAAACAGTCATTTGAGTAATATACGACATGATATGTTCACGACACATAATCTGAAATGTTCTTCTTCCCACAGGCTAAAGAAGACTGAATATTCAACCGTCATCATCTGCTAAATTCTACTTTCCCTCAGTCATAAGCTTACTTCATGGTTTTCTGTTTCTCACTCTCAGCCTCCATGTCTCATAGTATTTTTTCTCTTTCCCCTCTTTCAATTTTTACCAACTCTCTGGATCTCTTGATGTAGCGCTGTCTTTCTTCCTCTCCCTCACAGTCTTTGCTCCTCAGGCTCCCTCCTCTTGGGGACACTGAAGACGTAGTGTCTTACGCTCACTGCTCACGTAACAGCAGCTCGACTCCAAATTGAACGAACAAAGGAGCTGTGCAGCGTCTGCCGGCGCAATGCACGATTCCCGGCCCCTTTCTTTTCATCCACTAGCACAAACTCAAAGACGATTCTACGGAATGTGTTTTGGATTGTTGTTCTGATGACTGTGGTTATACTTGTGAATTTTTGTCACCAAACAGACGGAACGTGTGCACTGAAATAGAGATGGTAAGAAGAGCAAAACGAACACACCATCTTTACTAAACCTATTCTGTAGTTTTGAAACATACCGAAGCTGTGCCTCCCCCGTGCGAGTCTAGAACTAGCTGAGATGGCACTACAAACTCTGAACTACTCGCTACAAAATGCATGACATGACTTGTAAAATACTCACGAACACGACTCAACGACTACAGAATCGTACCTCCGCACGATAACAGCGATGGGAGTTCAATATGCGGCACAGTGTTAACTAAACAGCCCCAAACTATCGGTATTCAACCAATTCTACAAATAAATATCAGTCAAATAAACAGTGACAAGACGGCATGACAGGCGATCATCATCTTGATCTTCTTCACCGTGGCTCGGTCTTTCTGCCCTTCATCATACGGTCTGTACTCCCGTCTTTAATCACATAATATCCCCCCCAGCACATCGAATGATAATTCCTATCGGCATTGCGGTTATGTGATCACCTCTGAATTGGTGTGAAATTTGCCATGAATGCTCGGTCGCTATCAGAGTAAGGGAAATAGATTCTGCAAACCTTCGCTTTATTGCCTACATATTCAACTTACTAATGAGTGTGTCCCCTGACCTGAAGCAAAATGTTTATGATGCACTGCAGAGAGAAACCCACTGTTAGTGCGAACCCCCTCACCTTTCCGTTACTTCTACCATCAGGACAAACTTCTGCTACCGCTGTGTAATCGACCCAACAGACTGTTGACTGTGACAGTAACAGCTACGTGGGGGGATTATCAGGCCTTAGTGGACATCTGCACTCTACTGAGTGTTTGCCATTCGAAGCGCTTTCTCTAGAAGCACAAAGTATG
>CAEMYA010000071.1:4155714-4170003 GCA_903131615.1 Diplodus sargus
AAAGTGAAGTCATGATTTCATCTGTTGTTCTTGCTGTGACTATCAGACAAAGACCAACAGGCTATTTGAAGAAAACAGCTCATCGTTGCGCACTGCTGTCACTTTTGACCAGATCTTGAACATGAAACTTTGCTGCATAATATTTTGTAATTAAAAATGTTTCAAATGGATAAGATCGGTGTGAAAGGAATCGCTCATGGGGACAGATCCACAGAGAATTTACTCAGGACTCAGCAGTCCTCCTCGGCTCTGAGGATTTAAGTGTCTGTTAGTGTTGTTCTACAATATTGGACTTATTAGTCAGGTGGCAAGAAATACAGCTGAATTATATGTTTTTCTGTATAAAGAGGAAGCTGTCATGCAACATAGTATCACAGCAGTTTGTGAAATTGTCACGAGACTCTCTCTTTTTCCTGCCTGCACCATGTTTATCTGACTGAATGAAATGCTACGTTTATGAATCGTGCTGCAGTCACAGCAAGGTTGTTGAAGTGGCTGAAGTCAAAGACTTTCACACCAGAATCCAGAGTGTGCATCCAGGCTTAGGGAACAGTAGCTCCTTGGTTAGGAAACATATTTTTGGTTATATGTTAAAGCAATATTATGTAACTTTTTTACCTTAAAATATCAGCTTCAAAATCATGGTGTCTCTGTCCCAGCCACTCCGCTCCCCTATCACTTGTTTCTGCACTATGTAACTCCAGTGAGAGGGTAGGATCACAGCGTTACATAAATGTCTACATGTTGGCGCCTCCATTATACTGTACATCTTACAAATTATTAAAGACCTGGGATTTGTATTTATGACTGTAGTTTTGCACTCAGAAACAGTGGGGTGGTGCCAATTCGCACAAAATGCCATATAATGTCACTTTAAAGGAGAATTCCAGTGTTTTTTAACCTTTTGGAATCAGTTGTGTATATTGTCTATAATGGCCACAATGTAATCCTTTGGGGCAACTATGACGGTCTAGTCACGCCTACTAAAAGCTTTGTTTTTGCCACTGATAGATTGCGATTGTTATGCTAAGTGTCTTACAACCTTACGGAAACGATTCCTATGGATACAGACCTTGTTTTGTGAATGATAAGATCCGTTTTCTAACCAGAAACAGAAGTGACGCACAAAGAGACGTCTCGCACTACAATCTTCATCTATATTGTCAAAATCTGTTTAATAGTCAGCCATGAGTAAATTCTTGCTGGCAGTTCCCCTCTTTGAAATCCCAATCTCTGTTTCCACGGTTGTCTTCCCGCAACAACTCCCTTTTAAAGCAAGACTGACCGAGAAACGCTTTTGGTAAGTTTGAATCATTTACACACCTAAACATGTATTTATAGGGCAGAGATTTCAAAATACCAGAATGTCCTTCAATGTAACAATCTGCTTTTTGAAATACCAATGAAATGTACGTATCACAATAAAAAAAGAAAATGAATACAATACAATTCATGCCCATGTACGCAAATGTTGTGATACTGGATTATATTTTCACAGCTTCCAAGTGGACAAGACATAGACCAGCACATTAAGTTTGTCGGATCAAGACGTGTAATCCAAAAAGTCCATTCTCATTAATCAAAAAGATATTCGGTGCCATTCTGAGCATTGTCAAAAACTAACAATCTTCACCATGTGTGAGGAAAAGTATTTTCTGGACGCCTTTAATATGGCGTGTAAACAGAAATTTGGTGCTCCAAACTGTTTGGCTGTGAAATGCAAATGAACTTGCCATGAGGACGCAGGACAGGGAAGGCAGCCATCTCCCTGCATTATAAGATCTTGATCATAATTGCTCAGCAGATACACAAATCCTCAATGTGCCACCATCCATCTGGCCAAAAGTTGGGTCATTTCCTGGTGGATAACTTTCTTGGAACGAATTAACTGAGTTTAATAGATCATAACAAGGGGGAAAAATAATGTTTTCTTGTCAGTTTCAGCTGGTAAAATAAACTGCAACAAGTCAGAGTTTTTCCAAAAAGGTTCACCGAGTCTAAAAACGGCAGCTCAGCTTCCTACACTTCGATCCTCAATCCTCTGAATGTTTGGAGGCTCTGTCGGTTTCCTCACTGTCACAGTTCTTAAGCAATACATTTTCTGACGCATTTAGTAGTAAAATCACAGCGTTAATTACAATAATCTACAGTGAAGAATGTTTCACTCTGAATGTCAACTGTAGTCTCCTGAGGTTTTCAGTCCATCTAAGTAGGCTTGCTGTGTGAGTGTGTTTGTGTGTGTGTGTAGTGGGTCAGAGAAAGAGGAAGAAGGCAGTGAGATATTTTTAAACAAGTTGATTTAAGAATGTCATAAGAATCCATTCTTCCTAGGATAGTGTTCCACTACATTATAAACTGTCTACAATGCAAATATAAGGGTGCATGTGTGTGTGTCTGTGTCCTCCCTATCAATAAACCCATCTGTAAAGCAAACTAAAACTAAAAACTGAAATATGGACCGACAATGGTATGAGAGTTGAAGTTTATTTCAACTTTAACCTCCAATTTTTATAGCTGCATTTGAATCCGACTTCAGGGCAAGTTGAGAAGAGGCTTAACCAGTCGGAGCCACTGCAGTTGACATGGAGACATTGTGACAGGCTGAGAGAGCAACCAG
The DNA here is from genome assembly GCA_903131615.1 of Diplodus sargus. Taxonomy (NCBI): domain Eukaryota; kingdom Metazoa; phylum Chordata; class Actinopteri; order Spariformes; family Sparidae; genus Diplodus; species Diplodus sargus. Next base: position 4,158,332 of record CAEMYA010000071.1, read on the forward strand.
CATGAAAGCAAGCGGCGAGGCACTCAGTCTCCACATACACATGATCCCAGCTTATATCTCTCCACTCACAAACCCAGACAATGTGGACATGTAACCTGGGGAAGTTTGATATCTCATTTACCCCTAATCCCCTATCAAGCACAAATGTGTGACTTTGGGTGCTCCTTGCGTGCTGCCCTTTTTCTCTGTGGTGTTTGTAACATAGAGGGCTCAAAGACTCACACAGGTATATAAAAAAATACATTCTCCTACTACCAGATTGGGAAGTAGGTGGACGATTTTATGTGTTTTTACAATCCTGTAAGTTTACGGTAATGAACAGCCATCAGCACGTTTAGTGCAATATGAAAGAATAGGTCACCTGCCGAAATCATACTGAAAACAAATAGGTGGCAGCATATCACCAGAGTAGCTGCTAATTACCGCTAAATGGAGATGCTGTTAGCTCGTTAGCTCAGTTAGCTACGCAGCTAGCGGGTGGGATGGTGAGCTTGGAGCACCGGGGATCACTAATCATAGTGACATTTTTTATGTTTTTAACTGTTATCTTACTTATTGCACTTTTCAAATAAAGCACTGATGGCTGATGGTCATTGTTGCTGATCTGGGAGATGAGGCTGTGTTTGTACTGTTGTACTGTACTACACAGCTGACAGTTTGTACAGTCTGTACAGTCTGTAACTTCGTATTGTGAAAATGACAAAAACAATTATTTCTCTGTATTTTTTGTATAAACTCACAGCTATATGTTGGATGTTCAATAAACACACCCAGAGTTGTAAGGATCACGCCCCTGGTCGCGACACAGATTCGTGATAAATCCACTACACAACCACTTTTCAGAGGACAAGTGACTGAGTGAGACTCACTGAAAACACTCGAGCAGATGTGGTCAACAAGGGCAAAAGATGTAGATGTTCACAATCAACAGATAGCAACTTCAGCAAAGCTACCCAAGCACAAACTCGGATGGTAACAACAAATATGACAAAGGGGTTGAATTATTCATCGGTGTGCCCTGCAACTGTTATGAGGACTTTGTTTAGAGATTAAGAATGCACTTTATATTTTGCATTTAAATATGCAATGTTTATATCTAACTTGATTTAAAACACCTGGGGGAAAACATAAGATATTCACCTGCATCAAAAATGAAAGAATAATAAAAATGTATGGCAAAAAATGCAATATTCTTTTAATAGGCAGCCGATCTTGCAGTTAAAATGACTGGTGGAAATGACTGGTCAAATTCATTGGACCTTAAATTCAACATCAACAAGCTTTTTAAATTTTGCCGAGTTGATGTAGTTGATGTCACCCAGGAAGAAAGAACTTGATCTAGTTAGACTGCTAGAATTGCTGAAACAAATAACAAATAACTGTCTGTTGCCATCATATCTTTGAATAACCTCACAGAGGAAAAGCATGTAAACCGAAAAAAACAGTATGCCCAGAATGGATCCCTGGGGAACACCATAACAGAAGTCTGTTATTACAACAGAGAAGGTTCTGTTGTAGATGTAGCAAAAGGTTCATAAGAGGGTCATTGGTGACAAGGACTATCTCAGTGTTATGGCAAGTTGTCACTCCAGACTCAAAGCTTCAAACAGTTCAGGGCTAGATCTTCACAAGGATGCAAAAGCCAGGCTGAACCTGCGACTCTTCCCCAGACGAGGGTGTCTAACCTTCCAGCAGAAAAAGTTGTTGAGGATCGCCTGAATGACTTTATGAGAGCTGTGCAAAATTTGTGCAACAGAAAGAAATGGGACTTCATGAATTATTCAGTCTAGAAACACAGACTCTGGATGATCGAGCCCCTGGATTGGGACACAGCATCCTTGACTTGTTTTTATATGACTTCCTATACATCATCACCCCTTTGGCTTCTCCGTTGTCAGAAATAGTGATTGATTCTAGTCTCGTTGCTTCATGTGTTGGAATTCTGCTGCAGACTGATTTATAAGTGGGAGCACAGCCAGACCACATTGATATGTCATCTTAAGTGTGACTTGAGAGAGGAATAATTGAAATGTGTTGCCTGCCATCTGATGCACAATACCCCCTGACAGAGCAGGAATGGGCAATTCTTCATTTTTCAAGTATGCAGGGCAAAAATGACAGCAATATTCATGTTCGATTTGTGTTTTATTCTGTGAAATGGTTGAAGCCAAACCCATGGATTCCATTTTTCAGCTGAACATCAAACAGAATCTTAAAAATGTTTGTGAAAACTGTCTCCAATGTGATTTTTTACAGTTGGGCCTGGTGTATCTCAGTCTTGCAGCAATGGATATCCAGTGAACGTTTAGAAAATTGCTCCTAAATTTGAGTAAAATTCCAAATGAATTTCATTCACGATTGCAAATCTGTAGTATCATAGTTATGAATAGAGATATCAAAATCACTACTATTAAAATGAGTGCTTTGTTGGTAAGTGAAAGAATAGTTCGGATATTATTTGCTGTTATTAATGGCAGACACAACCCGAATCTAAGATGACATTACATAAATGCTCCTGCAGGTGAAAAAAAAGGATTTTCTTGGTGCCACTTAGCCGGCAGTCAGATGCAATCTTTTTTCATGGTGACTCAAATCAGATTTTGAGCGAGAGGCAGACAATGCCACGTCGTACAAAGAATGTAAACAGAGAGAGGGAAGCTTCAAATTGGGCCCGGAGTCTCCTGGAGAATAATTAATGTGACATTTCCCTGACATTTAGTCGGAGGTATGGTGTAGGAGCCTGAAGATGGGGAGGAAGGAAGCAGAGATGTGAGCCAGTGAAAGCAAAAGAAAGACAGGAAGGACGTCAGGGCAGAAAAGAACACACGCAGCAACACTGGATTTTTTCCCCATATCATCTTGACAAATATTGCAGCTACTACTCTCTTCCTTGTGTTGTACTGTACAGACATTAAAATACAGGAGCTGAGCAGAAGTGCGATGACACACACACACACACACACTCACACACCGAAACACAAATAGACCTACTCTAATGTTCTGTATCCACTCCTTCAGTGATGGTAAAATTATACTTTTGTTGCTTGGTAACCATTTGTTTTGTGCTCAATCTCGACCATTCACCATCTGTTTATGGGCCGTTACACATACATTACCATCCCTGACCCTGGATAGGAGAGCACAACTGATGAGGTAAAGCTGGAACAGTATGTGGTCGAAAGCTGGATCGCTCAACAAGCCCTCTGTGCATTTAGTAGTTTGGTCTGTGGTTTCACATTGCCCTTTTAAGCTAATTAGGAAACGATAAACTCTTCGTCTTGCTGTGTCAAGGTCGCTTTTTTTTTCCTGGCACGCCATCGTCCGCCATTGGCTTATAATGATGCCAAACCAAGAGATAATGAGGGCTTTTCTTTTTTTAATGGTAATCACTGCAGCCACTAGAGAGCTACAGATCTGCAGGAAAAAATATCCATATACACTTTGCTGTGTCATTATTCAAATCGAAGAGCACCCATCTTGGTTAAGCGCTTCATATCTGCTCTCCAGTGATATTTTGATAAATTGCAGATATCAGGGTGCCATAATGGTCGACTCAGAGTGGTCATCTCCTCTTTGTAGGCTACAGCACTTCCTTAGCTCTAACGCAATAAAAATTGATTTTACATCTCTTTGATTCCTATGAAGGAGATATTCCACTGACAGACTCGCAGCACTCATCGCAGTCTGTTTGTGGGGCTGCGCTGACAGTTCTCACAAATCCTCATCGCAAGGCGTCAGCCAGCGCAAACTGCTAATGGTTTCATTTCCATTTCCTTTAACGTTTCCCAAACAAGGCATTCTGCTCCCCGTAAAACGGTGTTTGTGAGAGAGACAGCATCCTCTTTGATCCCTTCAGTTCAATCTAGACGAGTGTGATCAAAGGCTGCTCATGTTTAACAACGCCGTGGTCTCCCAGGTTGCAGTTGCAGGTGTGGCTTTTCCGAAAAAGTCTGCCGTGGGGCCAACTGTGTCGATGCGCGGAAGCTAGCGCTCTCAGGCGTGGCCCTCAGAGAAGTAAAAAAATAATGTGTCTTGTGTGCTTTCAAAACGGATGTTACGAAAAACACAGGGTTACGTGCTCGTTCAGCCAAACAGTGAATAACATTAACACACAACCACATGGGTGCTTAATTCTAGCAGCTGCTGTGCTGTCACCTTTGTTTTTCATAAATTCTTCACTAGTAAATCAACCCAATCACCACAACAAATGTCGACAGTATATCTCTCTGCAAACCATACATATGTTGACTTTTGATATACGTTTGTTTATGTTCTATTTAAAATGTTCTGTTATTCTGCGTCATGGTGTAGTTTAGTTTGGGTTGGGTTAGGAAAAGATCATCTTTTGGTTAACTTGGTGGAGCTGCTACTACCACGGTTGAAAATTGTTCCACTGTGTTGTTAAATGTACCCACTTTTCTACTACAAAATGTCCAAACATCTGGTTTAAGTTACCCAGTGGATTCATGCTTACATACGTTGAAACACCATCTTCAACAGTGGTCTATTGCTTGGCAGCTGTTTCACCTGGTTGTCACTAAATCCACATCGCCTCCTGCAGCCGACATGAAATTCAGCTCACATACGTGTAATCTGAACGCGTAATGATGCATATTGTAGAAATGTTGATATGAAAAATGTGAAACATACAAATGTAAGAATAGGTTCACCCCAAAATGACAAAAAAAAAACAATCAGTCATCTACTCAACCTCATGCTTGTAAAAAGCCAGGCTTTTAATGATTTTAGCTCAGCAGATTTTGACTTCAAAATAGGTGCAAATAAAATATTTTCAAAATCGTAACCGCTGGGGACTTGGATTACACTAGAAAGGCGGATTTATAGCTGCTTTAAAAGAAATACAATTTAAAACAAGTCCCCATCTAATTCTGTTTTTTAGGAGAATACTGAAACACTGTTTTGATGTGACGCTGAAGAAATGTTTTATGGAGTATGAAACGTCACTCGATTTTTCCAGCACGAGGGTTAGAAGATAATGACTGAATTTGGACGAACTTGTCCTTTAACATAAAATATATACAAATAAAAATAATTGCTAACTGAACTCTCCAGTTACCAACTAATCTTTTCTGGCATTTCTCTCTCTTGCTGTAGTTGTTAATTAAAACATGTGCACCAATTAGCCTTCGTGTCACAACTCTGCTCTATTGATCAAAACGCTATTCCCAAGCATCGATTAATCCGTATGATTCCAGCAATCCTAAATCACTTCCGACTCGTTGTTTATGCACGAAGATATAATTCAATATCTGAGCCTCCTGCAGAATATCCCAAATCCAATTGGCTCGGGATGATGCAGCGTGGGTTTGTCTGAAACGCACAGCAACAGAATGCAAACGGACAATCAAAAGAAATCTCTTCACCAGTCAAAGGCGTTTTCACGCTGTAAACCAGTAGCTGAGTGATACTGCAGTGATTTATTAATGCTTGATTAATGCATGCATGACTGTCTGTATGATTTACATTTTGCACATTTACGTGGTTGAAGGTATTTTTCTGTGTGTATGATGGTTCTACAGCGAAGAAAGATTTTTCAAGTGTGAGTTAAAAATACAGCCATGGAATTTTTTTTTTTTTTAAAGTCTGGCACAACGAGCGCTTACAGCAGATACAGACAATGAACCTTGTGTCATGTTTTAAAGATGGCTAATAGCGATACACCCTGAAAGCGGCTTTCACTGTCACCAAACATATTTGACTTTTAAGACGTATTTTTTTATCTAGTTCTTGAGAGACCGTAATGACAGATAATGGCTCACACATCCCACACTGATAAATCGCATCCACTGGCTTTTTCTGTGATTTCCTTTCTTCACTTCATGGTCCAACCTTGGGACAATCAAAACACACAGTAAGTTAATACCAAACGCGACACGGAGGCGTCCTGATTCATCCGTTTTGTGCAACTGCAAATGTCTTTTAAATGTGCAAGTAGGTCTGAAAAGTCTAACGTGCATTTCTCCCTGTGTTTTCCTTTGTAAGCTATGGTAATTATCTATTTTTGGTTGCCCTTTTTACTCACACAGTCACACTTAGCAGTGCACAGTCATGTGAAGGCTGACATTTTCATGCCTCCGTTCAACCATTCGCATAATGATTCAATCACATGTTTATGTTTGTTTGAAAATGCGACAAACATCCAAAGTCATAGCCCTTGAAGCAGGAGAAGGACAACATCATGTGTCATTATGTTAAAGCATGACGCACTATAAAAGGAGAACTGGGCGTCCAGTCAGACAGGGCATGTTTTGCAGAGTGCAAAAAGTGAGGTGCACCACATTGCCTTTTTGGGTGAAGCTCATACAGTTTTAAAAAAAAAAGAAAAAAAGTGCAGTACGGTGCATTTGTCTGTCGGCATTGTTGTTGCTAGGCAACTGCCGAATCAATGAGTTCTAAAGCTGTACCTTTAATTTTGGCTACCTAGAAATAGTTAACTCCCTTATTAGTGGACAGTTCACCTTGTATATAAACATCATCTGCATAAAAGATGGACAGGTGAAGGGGCCCCTGCTCTGGCTCAGATTGATGGTGAGAAGCTGTTCCCAAATAGTACACTGGACACAGATAAATGACACCCTCGAAAAGAGGAGAAATCAAGGGGAGTAGAACCGGCTGGTCTGGGAGTTTCGACTGGGTGATGGTCAGTTCAAGGATTACTTATTTTAGGATGAGCCAGGGACAGTTTGACAATGACGTCGGGCACATTTCTGCTCCGAGTTGAAGTGACGGGAATGTCATTAGTTTTGCTGGTGTTTGGTCATAAAGTATTGGACTGACTTAGAGGTTGATCTGAGGATTGCGCTGGAAGAAACGTTACGGGATCAATGTGGTTGCAGTGAATCATCGGGGGGACACGTGGGTACCACATTTTTATAAGCATGCATCCAATAGATGTCAAGACAAGTATCTTTTCCTCGATGATGTTGAAGGAAACTCACATTATCTCATCCCGTCACTGTGGACAAATGTCGATGTCAAACCCAAGAAGGTTTTAAATGGTGTGCTATGATTGAATGTTACGTTACCATTATACAATATTGCGTAGACCTCACAATCTAAATTACAAATGTCAACTTCAAGGTGATGCTAGTGGAAAATTGAGGGCTTCACATATTTCTGTACAAAATTTCATGGCAATCCAATCACACACTCGTCTCTTACACCCAATATACAATGATAATTACCTTTGCTGCAACAGATGAGCTGGGCTTCTCCAGGAGGTCCCAAAGCTTCTTTCGTTTTTCAGTACAGCAAGTGTTGTCAAACTCTTCACCCTCCCTGTCTTTCATATTGTCGGCCTCCCTTTTGAGCTCCTCGTTCATTTGCTCCTTCTTCTGGTGGTACCTCGCCTGGCAACACGACTCCAGGTAGATCTCATCGATGCCCCAGTAGTCGAGTTCCTGACTGAAGGACAGAGCGCACATTTCTTCCATCATGTGCAGCTTGCCAGTGCGGTAGAAGTTCAAAATTGACGTGAACGCCCCCGGATGTCGGTCAAAGAAGTACTCGTTCTCCTCGAGGTTGTAGTCGTCGCAAACTTCCATCAGAGATTCGTGGGTGTTGCAATCTCTTAACTTTCCCAAACGCGTTCGCGGTAGCCTATCTAACGTTCGCCACAAGACTTCATGTGGGAGACCCCCGACATTCAGCCTGACTCTGCGGAAACATGTCTTGCTGCGCATGATGTCCACCGGTTCAGGCGGCAGCGATGATGTTGAGTGAGAGCCGGCCTTGTTTAACTCTGTCAGGGATTTCTCCATGATGACTTCAATGGTACGTGGTTCGATGAATGAGGCAAACATCTGGGGCTATGAGCTACACTTTGTCCAGTTTTCTTTCATATTGTATCTAAGGGATTAAAGAAAAAAAGATTGAAATCATTAGTATTGTCTTGTTAGCCTCAAATGTCAAGATCCATACATTAGTCATCAGACGCGGAACTAATATGGTGATACAAGCTTTAGGCCTGGCCTCCAGGGGGAATTTAGAGCAGTTGTTCCTCACCTGGGGGTCAGCAGTCGAAGGTACATGAGATAAATCTGACAGGTTACGAGATGATTTAGGAAGAAAACTTTTTAAAAAAACAACATTTTGTTACATAGAGTTTGAGCTTGTAGAAGGCACAGAATAAAAGTGTCTTTACCTTAAAAAACATTAGTAGGATTGTGAATCGGTACATTTTTTGCCAGCTCCAAAATGATGAACAGTTGGTTCCAGCTTCTAACAAGCTTTTTTCGTCAGCATCAATAACCTTGGTTGTGGCCAGTTTGTGGAAAAATCATAAGAATGTCTGATTACTACCACCCAACATACTGTACTGCCCTTCTGTTAGCAAGCTAGCGTGAGCAACTTTAACATTTGCTAGCTAATGCGAGCAACGTTAGCTAATGCTTGCTAGATAACGTTAGCAACGGACCCCCGTTAAAAAAAGACTTAACCTGCGGGCAGTGATGCCAGTAACACGTTAATTACTAATCTAACTTAGTTACTTAGTAACGCGTTACTCTAATCTGACCACTTTTTTCAGTAACGAGTAATCTAACGCATTCATATTTTCAACCCAGTAATCAGATTAAAATTACTTATTCAAGTCACTGTGTGTTTCACATTTGCAGCAGCATCTCCTTTCGGTTCTTGACATAAGTTCTTTTCTCAATGATTTTCTTGCTCATCAGTAAATGAGATGCGAGTTCATGAGAAAATCCAAATCTACCTGTCTTATTATTTCAGGATATTTCACTGTTGATTACTGTTATCTCACTGGAAATGTAACTTGATGACCAATAAATGGAGTCCTGACTTAATATTAGACTGTGATCATCTGACACTCACATCAGAGAAACTTCACTGAATAAGTCTCTCAACTTTTCCCCCAAACTACTGCAAAACCTCCTCAGATTGAAACCTTGCACCAGCACTGAACATCACCAGCTTAAAGCGTTCCTGGGCAGAGACATGTACGACAGACAAATTCAATTATTATCTCTGGCTTCTCAGTGAACGGGAGCTGTTATCGCATCATCTATTGTGTTATCTTCTCTGGATTCTTTTTAAACTATGTCCTCAATCAACAATCAACAAACCCCTCAGATGTGACTCATACCTAATAACAGTCTGCAGAATCCTACATTTCTATTTAGGGTTAACAAGAAGAATACTCTGGAATCATGACTAATAGCTACAGTCATCTCGTTCTGTCATCTACTGGAAGGACGCTTTGTTGAATACCACTTCCCAGCTACACCAACCATTCGTTGGAAACAGCTCCTCTATGATGACTAACATAATATAATTAGCATTAATAAACGACTGTAATAATTAGAAACACTATTTACTTTAACTGGCACCTTGATGATACAGACGTTACCTGCTGGTTAATATCTGTTTTCATTTTCATGTATGCATATATATTTATTAGTACCCTTTATACCTGCGCACAGTGAACTGGCAAAGTCTTGCTTGCATTAAATCCTGTTCTTCCCTGTCCATAAAAGTTTATTCTTTTTGTCATTACTGTACTTTACCACAGTGTTAAACAGTACAGTGTTCTCTCGTTAATGGCTAGTGATTATTTCAACATGTTAAAGTAAGTCCTCACCATAAATTCTCTGGTTGAGGCTGAAACACATTGGCCATGAAAACTGTCGAGACGTGTGGCACCACAAGTCAAAATCTGAATGTTGGATTTCACATATTTATCATGCCTGAATTGTCAGACAAGTTGATTTTCTTTTAGAAATGCAAAGAAATCAGAAAAGTACAACATTCATTTGTCATGATAAATATTGTCACACTGGATAAAGGCACACCAGTGTGAAATTGAAGCTATAACAAAACATTTGGTTTGAGCCCTTGTAGTTTTTTATGCAGCCAAGTTACACAAGCTTACTCATTTAATCAGTTTTCTAAAAAACACATTAAGGAAATACAGGTTCCTATGATCGATTGTGACTGATGATTATAGAAACAGGATGTGACGACAACTTGTGCTGTAGCCTCATACTTTTGACCAACTGGAATCCTTTGGTAACATTTTTTACGACAACCATCATAAATAAATGGTACATTTATAGTCAATCAAACTTAAGTTGAGGGTTTTTTCACTGTTAAAGGTGCTATATGTAGGATTGGCCACCAGCCAAATTCTTACTCCAAACAACTCTAAACATACCTGCTAACTGCTGCTAGCTGTAGCCGCCTGTCGCTACTAAGCTCAGCTAACCGCGCGACCAGCAAGCGATCCCGTTTACTGACTCTGACCAGACTGTGAGCTCAGAGAACCGGGGAAGTCTCTGCACCGTTGCTTTCAGACTATCATCTCTTGATGTACAGTGGCTAGGGGTAAGCATGTTAGCATGCTAACATCAATCGATATCTCTGCAACCCCACACGTCTTTGACATAACGTGAAAACTGACATTTCTTCTCATTCTGTTGATGATTTCAAAAAATGTTATAAATGGAAATTCTTACATACTGCACCTTTAACAAACAACTAAATGATTTGCAACCCATTTATCAGGCAATTTATAATGGTTAAATTGCAACTAATGTTTTTAAAACTTTGTAAATGGTCATTAAATACTTAATGAAGATTATATGGATGGCCAAATGGGTTATTAACAGTTTATAAGGTTAGTTATAATTTACCACTGATTAAAGGTGCACTGTGTAATTTTGAGGAAGACATTTTAATGAGAGGAACAAAGATCTAAACAAACTGAATAACACAACTTTCATTGTGTTATTGAGTGAATAAACCGGATAAACAAACTGACCTTAAAGGACAACAGTTTCACACTGTTTTACTTTGTTTATATGTGGCGGACCCTGCCACCTCTCTAGCTTCACACGGTGTTCTGGGAACCTTATCTTCCTCTGAGAACAGCTTGTTCATTCAGTTATGGAAAAGATAACAATTCCTGTGTTTGTATTATTACCTCATTATTATTGTAAATATTCAGAAACATCTGATTGTCGGGGCGTTTCTGGAGGGAGCCTGAGACTGAAGAACTGAACTGACCGGCTCGCTGTACTACAGTCATTGTTGCGCATATTTGACAATGAAGCACACAAAACTCTTCCCCTGGATGTCTCACATGGCTGCACACAGGTCAGAGGGAGGAAACAACAAGAGGCTGCTGCTCCTCTGATTGGATGTGTCGGTTTCTTGGTTTGGCTGGTTGTACTTTGGTTTTGTCTGGCTGATCGCTGCTGCTGCTGCTGCTGCTGCTGCTGCTCATGTGACGCCCATGCAGAGCTGTGGGTGGGGACGCAGGACACCACCGTGAGGATGAGCGTGGCACAAAGTGCGCGCTGTCCACTCCGATGGTGCTGAAACACCAGGAAGCTGCTGCTGGACACGTCTACTGTCTACACCTCGCATCTTTTGGGGCCCTTTGCGGGTGAACACAGTGCCACAAGCAGGTGCATCTGACGTGCTGCTCGTTGTTGTTTTTGTTGCCCCCCCCCCCGGACGCCCGGCAGCGCATCAGGCCTGCAGATATGATCACTGCCACACAAAGTTTCTGACACTTCGCAAACACAACTAGGCGTAAAAGCTTTACGCCAGCACACGCCGAGATAAGACACGCGAACACAGGACGAGGATGTGGTTATGTCGGCTTTTTTTTTTTTTTTTTTTTTTTTTTT
>CAEMYA010000071.1:4193890-4325506 GCA_903131615.1 Diplodus sargus
CCCCCCCCACCATTTCATTGCATTATCTGGCAGAGATCCAGACATGTAGCCGCCGCAGACATGTGCCACGTTTGAACTTCAGGGTGAAGGAGGGGGTCAAGCGCCTCGTAACAGCTGAGCTCAGGAAGGTACTCTCCTTTTCTCAGGCAGTAAACACTCATGACTAAACGATGAGGATGACGTGAGGGATGGTGCAGAGCGGGGACAGTCTGTATTTTAGTCGCTTGATTTTAGTTTTATGGAATAAATAAAAAAAAACAGAATCAGCTTGGGTGATATCTTAAATTTCATATCACGATATTGTCGTCAGGCTGGGGAGGATTTGTCTTTAAACGTTTCATTTTTATAAAAATATGTATATTATTAAGTATTTTATTTCACTGTATTTGTATTTTATGTTGATAATTAGTATGAATAAATAGAGGACTAAGAGATTGATATGCTTTTTCTGTCTTTAGTTCTCCCTTTTCAGAAACATATACAACACATTTAAATAACAAATGCATATTGAAGGTGCACTGTGTAGTTTTGGGGAAGAAATTTGAAGCAGAAGAGAAACATCTTCATTGGTTGATTCTGTTTAAGCTGAAACAAACTAAATCAACAAACTCTTTATTTTCTTGACTGAATGAACTCTGGGGACCTTATTTTCCCGCTGAGACCAGCTTGTTTATTCAGTTATGGAAAAAGCTAACATTTCTGAGTTTGTATAATTACCTCATTGATACTGCAAATTTCTTAGTCTGAAATTCCTTTCCAAAAACTACATAGTGCCCCTTTAGAATACGAAATTTTGAATTGGAACTTTACTGTAAGTAATGGACTGCAAACATACAGTATTAGGTTCAGCTAGTCTGTCACTGCTTCCCTCTGTCCTTACTTTAGGGGGGCAGCCAGATGAGAAATAACATTTAAATTTTATTTGTAAATTATTTGAAATTAAAGATGTAAATACAGTCAGAGCAGGTCCTCTCAGAAGAATCAAACAGCTGCTATATTGATATTCAATATGGTGAAAAAATATTGCATATGCTGGCAAATATCACAATATTCGAGAATATATATCAGTCCAGGCATGTCATCTGTATTGTTCCTGGGCTAAACAGAAATACTGAAATCGTGGTTTGGCCAAGTGCATCCAAATTGCTGAAGCTGTCATTTATTTGTGTGACAAAACAGCATTGTAATGAAGTAATATCATGCTGCACAGACGGCCTGGACTACAAATCTTGTTCACCAGATATGAAAAAACAACATTTGTTTGTTTGTCTGTTTGGTAGAAACGTTATCGCCACTAATCCTGAATCGTACTGCAATTGAAATAGTTCTCAAAATGATCACAATGAGATGATTATAAGATGATAAGATGCTCAATCACAACCAGATTGGTGAGTCGAGAAAGTTATTTTCTTCATACGATTCCACTTGAATGCTACCCTCAAGTCCCTGGAAGCGATTCATTTATGCTCAGAATGCTTGTTAAAGTCACCAGTGTGCAGCGGGATGTTAACCATATGGGTTTGGAGAAAAATAAACGTTACAAATGGGTAAAGTCCTATTAGTGAAATTTCCACAAGCCTTTGGGTGTGGAACATTTGATTCAGTTTGGCTGCACACGTTTCTCAGGCAGAGGAGCCGATGTAGCACATGACTCTGCATTTCATTTAAGGACATCCGCACTATTGTGTCATCGATAAAAAGACGGAGAAGAGGCTTCGCTTGGCTTTTGAGGCTTACTTCGCCGTATATTATTCATTTGAGCTCCTTGCCAGCTTCCTCGTAATTATGCATTACTCTGCGAAGGCTTGAATCATTCATCGAACGTAGCGCAGTATTGCACAGTTTAACTTCTAAAAATAACGTGCTCACAGGAGAGCAAATGCAAATATCATGAGTCTGCTTGGTGTCTCACTGATAACATTATGCAGTTAAACCCTTTCAGATTTGCTTGCTATATTGTCTGCTCCTTTTTCTTTTTTTTTCTTCTTTTGAACACCGCCACTGTTTGATTGGAAATGATTAAGAGTCACACGGGCCAGCAAATTGTGTTGTTCATTGGGTCTATTTTAGCACCGGAGTACATCACAGTGAATATTCTGAACTTGATTGCCGCCTCGTTCATCAGCGCCGGCTGTTTATTGAGCATTTCTAAGCGGAGAAAGTTGCCCTTGTCCTTGGCCATTATGCTAAGCAGAGTGACTGCTGCGACTGTCAGAGCAGGGAACCAGCCTGCTCTCATTCAGATGCCTCCAGAGGCATGTATCCAGGCAACTGGGCAACTATGGGGACCACGAGGGGTACATCTCCCAGCAGCAAGGGACTACATATTTACTCTGTCTCTCCCGGCCCTCGCTTTCATTCACATTTTTTTGCTCACACACTCGCGGACGATGGGGGAGGCATTTTTGGTTAAATGCTTGAATCTAGATACAGAAACGGCATTTAGAAGTGAACAAAGGGGCTTTTGTGATGCAGGGCCCATCTTTTCCATTGATGAATCGCTACACAGTTCCTTTCTGTGTGTGGCAATCATGTGCATGGTTGAAACAGTCTGTCACAGCGGAATCTTCTGCCATCCCAATGTTGCTCAACTGCTTGTTAGTAGAGGTGTCTTGAACAACCGGTATTGACAATAAAGAAGTGACATATTGATATTGTGTAAATAATTCGGCACCTCTTCGATAGCTTCCGTTTCCTTACTGATCTGGTTTATCAGAGGAGGCGGCGGTCATGTACGTTAGCCATAAAAACAAAACAAAGAAGTGGGAGAAAAAGCTGCGGTGGCGGTTAACTGTTCACTAGCTGGTGTGTGGCTGCCGCTCATTGATTTATTACTGCTGTGCAAAATCATGTGTTAGCCAACAGACAAGTATGGCTACTCAGACTCTCTCGTCCAGTTGTTTTTATTTGACAGAAAACAGACAAAACACATTCAAAAGTTAAGATGAATTTGACTGATAGCATGTTTTTTCAACATTTCTGTGGATATCACGCTAATAACGTGATCATAAACTCTTTCGGCCTCGATAATCACCCAGGGGAAAACTGACATTGTGTCAACTGATTACACTCATTGATGATAAATCGTTCAGTCGAAATGTCAAAAAAGTTTGAATGCGTATCACAATTAGGCCAACGTGACGTCTTCAAACTGCGTCCTTTGTTAAAAACCCCAAAACTCTTCATTTGCCATCACAAATGACAAAGAAAGGCAAAATGATTGAAATTGCATTTCCTTAAAATGGTTATTCAGTTGATTGCCAAATCATTGTAACTGGAAAGCTTTAGGATAGTTTAACTGTAGTTGCTCTCTGAGGGATTCTGCAATATTGTTGATGGAGTTTTATCTGGGCAGTCGTTTATTTTTGCCATGTTAAGATCCTGTGGTGTGTCAGCTCCACACATTTCTCTCATCCAAATGAATGATTTCAAACAAGCTTTGATTAAAACACAATGGATCAGTTTCATCATTCTATTCCAGCTTTTGATGCAGATTCACGATATTGCGATATATATAAGATTTAGGATATTTGAAATATCCATATCAGTATCCTGATGGTGATGTCAGCCATGTCGCTCAGGCCCATAGGCTCTGACGTGATTTATGCTGCCACTCATTCAACAGCCACTTAGCCACTGGATTTATAGCAGCCTTGCAGTAAACAGAGTACGGATGCGATAAAACGTCACTTGTATTCCTTTTGAGTGTTAATGTAAGACCATAAAGGGGATGTTATGACTTCGTTGGACGTTTTTATCACCTGAACTCCCGGAGGTGTTTCGGTACAGCGAGCTGCCGATACAAGCTGCCCAACAGGGAGACTGTGAATATTTACTCCTGGTCATTTTGAAGACCAAGATGAAATGGATCAAGGTAAAAATGTGACAAAACAGCATTATAATGGGGCACTGTAACAAATCTCACATCATGATTTTAATAGTTTTTCAGTAAAAATGAAAATGATGAGTCAGAAACAGTCATATTGTGCGGTTGTACTGGTAACATTCACTCTACAGGAGGGAAACTCTCAGCACAGCTTAACTTGAACACCAGGAACCAACGCCAGAGTCCCTGTCACGGTGCTGTATTACAATGTAAAGCGTTTCATTTAGAGGGCTACTTGTAAATACCATATCAACCGCATTTGCAAAATTTTGACTGAAATGTCATTTTCCCTCATTCTCAGACTATGAATAGGAGCAGCTATAGTTTCCAGACCTCATGAGCAGAAAACCACAGCAGATTGTAATCGAAAGAATGCCTGCAATTTGTTTTTTCTTTTTCAAGACAAACTTCTCCGAAGGCTCGCTCAGCACAATGCATTTTGAGAAGCTGACCTATTTTATATTTTCCGTGCTGTCTGCTGCAATCATCAGACATGCATCTCTTATGCACGTGTGCTACCCCAGCATTTAGACACCCCCACACTCCCTCCCTCCCTCCCTCTGCTCACACGTACACACAGCAGACAAACGCACTTTGACATCCAGTTTTATCCAATTATGATGACTTTGTTATTTTACAAGCGCTTGTGCTCGACCGTATCCTCACATTTGTGTAATCGCTTCATCATGCGCTGTGCTGGAGGACTGTGGGTTAAAGTCTGACCTCTAGCGCTGTTTGGCAGGCCGACATGGCGCCCAGCATGTAAGCCCAGTCCCCTAGAGAGGAACTGTTTATTCTGAAGGTGGTCTCCCTTTTTTGATATGCAGAGATCCGTAACCAGCTGGTGGAGCAGTTCCGTTGTCTGGAGCAGCAGTCCGAGTCCCGGCTGCAGCTGCTGCAGGACCTGCAGGAGTTCTTCCGCCGGAAGGCCGAGCTCCAGCTCGAGTACTCCAGAGGCCTGGACAAGCTGGCCGAGCGCTACTCCTCCAAGATCCGCACCTCCAGAGAGCACCAGCACTTCAAGTGAGTCTCCCCACTGTAATGTCTGCTAAGCAATGGAACATCTGTATCGAATGTGTCTGACTGATGAATAACTGCTACATATTTCATACTGATCACTGGCGAGGCGCAGACAGATGGAAAAAAAAGGAGAAAGAGGAAGACAGAGGAGGGATAAGCAACAAAAGGGAGAGGAGGGATAAAAGCAGAAGAAATGACCTGAAATGAAGCCAGGGCCAAGGAAGCTTGTGGCCTCAGGCTGCTGTGTTTCTCCCAACTAGGTCAGACTCTTTATCCACCCCCCCCTCCACCACCACAACTGCCCCGGCTTTTTTATGTGCGGCTGTCATTTTCATTTCCATACTCGAACAACTTCACGCTAGACCGCCACCCAAATACTCAATGGACTCAATTTCTCAATGGACAAAGAAAATTAGAGTCTGAAGAAAGAAACAATGCAGGCTCTTAACCCTTTACTCAGATTGACTTAAGCTTTTTTAAATGTTTGTATCAGGGAGATCTGTGGTCATGAAACAATCATACCCTTGCAGCATGTTGAGGAATTCCTTCTGATTTGTCCTGACCAGCCTGCAGCTCGCTGTGACTTTTAGATTGTGTAGTCGATTTGAATCTGTGCTCGGTAATAATCAGAAACTATATGAGCATGTTCAGTTAAAATCTTAAGCGTAAAAGATTGATTTTCACCTCGGAGATGAACCAGTCAAGGTTGCTGGGTTAAGATAAGTCCGTCAACTTCAAGAAGAATCTGCTCTCTAATAGCCCGTGTTGGTGTTTTGAATTAGCATCGCAGTGCTACAGTACAGTCGCTGTAATTGATTCGTAGGCGGTTTAGACCCTTTCATGTGACCCCGGCTGTGTCAGCCATGTGTAACAAACCCGTTGGTTTATTCAGGAGAGGTCTTTCCGTCTCTCTTTCAGTCTCTTCGGCCAATTGGACGTAAAGCGTAATCATGGCAGAGAGCTCCCGTCACTGGGACATTGATTAATGGAGCGTTCCCTCAAAGGGAGACCCCGGCAAGAGACTCACATTGCATGACATCTCTGTACACCCTGCTGTCCCAGATTCTCCCCCGTCACATTACATGGTCATCATTATATCTCTCTGTCAAAGGCTGGATTCATACTCACAGACTACAATGGATCTACTAAGCCGCTACCATTAATACCATGCGGTCTTCTCTTCTCTTCTGGCGTTTCAGAGCTTGGCTGTGTGTTCTCTCGTTACGTTTTTATTTTATTTTTTTGTTAACGGTAAAACCAGTGAACGGTGCCCTTCTTTCTTATCTGTGGCCCTTTAGGACTTTAATTTCTGGTGTTGGATCTAATGAAGGAGCCGCCAGCAAAAACATGATTCTCAGAGCAGGTGACTCTGTGTACCTACTTCTGAAAAGACAATTTAAAACCTTTATGTCCAACAGGAATAGTGGTCAGCTAATTATACAATAATCTGATTCAACCTGGTTTATTTCCTCCTCCATGAAATTAAACTGAATATCGTTGGGTTGTGGTCAAAACGAGACGTTTGTGGACATCATTTTATGCACGGATCGCCATTTTCTTTAATAACAATTTAATGCCAATTTATAGACCAAACAACTATCCCAATCAATTAATCCAGAACAAAATTAACAGATTAATCGACAGTGAAAATTATCCTTAGCTGCAGCCCTAATATCATAATTAAGAATTGGCCAGTTATATAGATGCTGTTAGCTAGTTAGCTCAGTTAGCCGCGCAGCTAGCTAGTGGTCCTATTAGCTGCCTCTTGCCTGACTGCGAGCTCTGAGCGCTGCAGAAGTGTCGGTGTTGTTAACGTTGCTAGCACATGAGCTTTGAACCACCAGGATGAGTTTTTCAGGTCAGGTTGCGGGGGTGGGAGGGACCCCGTGGGAAACCAGAAGCTTGAGCCATACTTCACACCTCCTGAGGTACGAAATGGTATTGCGAGACAATGTGAGCCGGGGCTAGCTGGTTAGCATGCTAACTAACACCTCAGCGATGCAATACATAGATGTGTCAGACACGACATTGCCTTTTCTGCCCACTGTGTAGATTCTTTCAACGTGATAAAGTCAAACTCTGTCATGTTACACCTTTTCTGCATTCAGTTCAGGTCTGTATTGTCAGTTCAGCTGTCAGTTCACTCTACTATGTAATGCGGAGACCTTGTGGTGGAACGGGTACCGCTGTACTTTTTGTGGGCTGTCAGGTCGAAAACCTCCTTCTGTCATCCTCCATGAGCGGCTCTGCACCAACTCCTTTGTGTCCTGAATACTACAGTCTCATCCTTATTCAAGAGCAGACAACAGCTCAAGATTTACAGTCAGGTTGCCGGCGTCCTGTGTACGGGATCAAACACCTGCTCCGCTTGAAAGGAGGGCCTGTAGGGACTCGTGTTTTCTTATCAAAGTGCTAAAGGATGAAAGGAGAGGCAGAAAGAAGATGCTGATGCCTGGCACTCTGGATTACCTTTAGCATCTCGAGTGCAACTCTTTTAACTCGCCGTCGACACAGAACTTTTCAGATTGCCGTTCTGTAATGCGAAGTTTGTGCTTCTTTTTCAGCATCATTCATGCAGCCAAGAGTAAATTTCCCCAAGATATGACATTGGAAACGTGGCGGTCAGAGCTGGAAAAAAATGATCGTTTAGATAAACACTTGAGAGACGGTGGTGTGAACTTCTGAAATATTCTAAAAGCTTCATATTCATATTCAACACGTAGGCCAGTTTCTTATTAAATTTCTGCATTGCTTTGAATGCATGGAGCAAGCCAGAATGGTTCCCATATGATCTGTCTTTGTTGTTAGTGCGGAAGCTAGTGTTAGCTGAAGATTAGAGCGAGCCGCGCCAAGACAGGAAAACAGTCACTTCAGAAAAGAAAATGAAAGCAGGAACAAATCGCTGCCAGGATAAAAATAATCAAAGTTTTCAAGCAGTCGTCAGAAAACAAGTCAGGGCTACTTTTAATGTGATCATCAAAACTGAGATTAGAGTCAAAAATAACTACTGTGTTTCTGACTCCAGCTATGCTATAAGCGGATAATTCATCAGATGATTTGCAGAGTCCAATAAATCATTTGAAAATATTTGATTTAAAAAATTGCATTGACATTTCATACGGTGGCATCTAGTTTTCAAGGTAAGACGTAAAGTCAGAATGGTATATGGTTTGACAGGCGCATAAAGCTGTCAGCCTACTCAGAAATAAACACAACAAATATGTATTATTCGACCAGCAGATGCAGATGCAGAATAATCAAGGACACATAATATAACCTTTAGCTTCTCTGTGCACCTGAAAATAGCAATGAATGTACAATTACTTGCATCAAATGACAGATGTCTGATATGAATATGCAAAATAAACCCTTAAAGCAACAAAAGGCTCCTTAAATTCAGTTCAGTGAAAAGTAGACTCCTGTGCTATACAGAAGTCAGTGTGTAGGAGTGAGGGGCTGAAATGGAATATAAAATACATAAGAATGAAAACTAAGACTCTTTGTGTTATCGTTACCGTATCTCAGTTATTACCAGACTGTATCGGTAAATAGCAACATTCAAAAAACTCCACATCCCTCATCCTTTGCTTGCAAGCTCCTATAAAAAATATGTTAAACACTGTCTGTAATTTACACAGATCTGCAACTTCTGTGAAGTTCAGCTGAGATTCAGTCACCTTTTATGGTGGAAGCATTTCTCGTGCAGCGTGTACCTTCTCTTTATTTTTACTGTCTTTAAGAGCATTCATGGCATTCCAAAGATTTTCTCAAAATTGCCGAACAAAAATGGCAACTGCTTGGGAACAAACCAAAACCTCAACATTCTCTTTGCAAGAAAGACACTGTATGTTTGTACTCGTCACATCTTGTATTACTTTGAGTAGTTTTCACGTTCGGTGTAGATTCATCGACTGCTTAACGTTCGCCTGGCAGACCTGTCACAACTTGCAACCTTAAGGGCTGCGGCACCACTTTGTTTCTACAGAAGACCAGAAGGGATGAACCGATCACAGACACTAGAGAGGGCCTTTGGTTTTTCATTGTTGTTTAATTTTTTTCAGTTTTCAGTGGCTACCTCAGTGGATGGTGAGATGAGGGGTGTTCAGTTGGTTGGAATCTGCAACCACACTACTACATTCCACTAAATCCCACATACTGCTCCTTCTTGGGCAGGAACCAGAAAAAAAACACCCTAAAATGATTCATTCAGGAATCCACTGAATTGAACAGGATCTTCACTTCTACCCTCGCTGTGTGCTTCGTGTCACGTTGTTTTTAAAATATATGAATGACGACCACGTATCTGGGCCCTAATGCTTTGGATGTGTAGACCTGCAATGCTAGACTTGGCAGACGGCTTTACAGCTAGTGATGTATTAATGTAGGTAACAGCCAGCCAATGGACCATTCACAAAAATCAATAGGCCACTTTACGATCGATGCCTCACCTTAACACTAATCTTCTCTCAAGTACCGCTTTCTTGAGTTTGCCAGCGGAGGTTTGTGGTCAGAACGTTGCTGCTGTTGGAACTCTGCACTGTATTCTGGCAGCTGCATTTTCTGTGCATGTGATTGCTTGTCAAAATAAGGAGTGGGCAGCCTTTTGGCAGTATGATAGAAACACAATAGTATAACAGAAAACCAAGGTCCCAATTAAAGAGATAATTGTGGAAACGTTGCTGCACAAACTAAAAACTCTGTTTCTCTTGCTGCTGTGAGCTTGTGTGATATGATAACTGGCTCCTTGGGTGCAAAATCAGCAGAGATATCAATCAGGGCGTGCAAACTTCCCTCTGAGTGTCCTCGCCCCTTTTAGCAACCACATGCAAAGTGTTAAAACCAGCCTTCTCGATTTCCCTTTTTTTTTTTACTGTTACCAGCAAAAAACGGAGAAAGTTGGTTTGGAATTAAATACCAGCATAGAGGAGCTCTCGGCCAGCAGCAGAAGGTGTTTTTTTTACACCAAGCAAGAAGTTAAAATGATACAGCGATTTTTACATCGAAGTCACAACTGTTTAAAGTCAGAAAAACAGCTGAATGCTCTCTGAAGACAAAAGATGAAGACAAACAAAGTCTTTGGTGTGAGGATAATTGAACTCACATGCTCCCTCGAGCAAGGAGGCAAGTGCAGCCAGCGTGCTCTGTGTGTGTGTGTGTGTGTGTGTGTGTGTGTGTGTGTGTGTGTGAGAGGCGGCTCTTTTTGTGCTGAGTCCTCACCACATGTACGGTGACCCCTTGATCTCTAATGTGTAACAAAGCTCCAGAGCTGGTACCAATGGATCAGATGTAAGATCTGAGCAGACGCTCTCCATCCTGTTTATGTTTAAGGACACAGACATGATTCCTTACAAGAATGAATCACTACATGTGGCACTGAGTGAAATGTTGTTTCTTTAGTCACTCAAGGTCTCTCCATTATTTGTTGGAGGATGGTAGTCTGATCACTGTCACAGGTGTCACCCAGGTGTGGCCTATATAGCGTATCAGTACCTGTGTCTCAGTACGGTTGTTGATCTTGAAGAAAGCCTGAGGGCGCGAACGTCATCAAGTTACAAAGAAAAATGCACATGGGGGCTGGATTGTGTGACAACTTTTTTTTTCTACCTTCCTTGAGTTGATATGATCATGCAACAATCGGGGTGTTGAGGAGTTGAGCAGGTTTCTCTAGTTTGCGTTGGAGACAACGGCCCAAATGTTCTTCCTTATGGGAAATGCAGTGTACCATCATTTCCTTTGCCGTTTCAGAAAAGACCAGAATCTCGTGTCCACCGTGAACTGCTGGTATTTGGTGTTGGAGCAGACCAGGCGGGAGAGCCGAGACCACGCCACTCTCAGCGACATCTACAACAACAACGTCATTGTCCGCCTGGCGCACGTGGGCGAGGATGTCATCAGACTTTTCAAAAAGGTCAGAATGGGAATTAAATGCATGAGGGCACGTAACCCCGGCCGTTACTAACGCACACAGTCACAGATCTCATCTGCTCAAACCGCATGGCTGATGCCCACAGCTGGGAGCCTGACGCCACACCAACAGAAATATGTAAAAATATGTGTCGGGACATACGTGGTGGTTCTCATACAGCTTATCATGTGCTTACATTTACTTTGTCATTGTCTCTTTGTCATGAACAGTGAGGTTTAATCAGTAGTTGGCAACTCCAACAATTTTACATATCAAAGTGTGTAGATCTTGGGGAGTATTACTGCATATGTGAAAAAAAGTAGTATAAAGCCTTTTGTGTCTGCAGAGGAAGCTGCATGTCATCTGATAAATTGCCTCTAGTGATGACACTTGGCAGTTAAGTTGCATTGTGGGTAATGTAGGCGTGGAATAAAAAGGTTGATATCTCTTCTTCTGCTGCATCGATTCCATCATTTAAGAAAAAAAAAAAAAAACTTTCCAGAATGAATCCAACAGTGTTACAGGAGTGCAACGCTAGACCAGTGGATAGCTTTTCAAAACCTGTTGCCTACACTACCCACAATGTAATTTTGCCATTGAGTAACATCAGTGGAGGCAGTTTATCAGATGACATGCAGCCACAAAAGGCTTTACACCATTTTTTTCATTTCACATATTCAGTACTCCACAGGACCTGCAATCACACTTTAACTTGTCAATTTGGTGGAGGTACCCTTTAAGTTAGAGTACAGATATTGCATGAGAGATACTTCTAGCCACTTTACAGCCTGGTTTCAAACGATAGCCATTAGGTTAATGCCCAGCACACTATTACCACCCATCACTGAGGTTTTAGCGACCGAAAATGGCACCACTGTAGCCTCTCAGTAGACGCTATCGTGAGATTACCAACGGTCTACAGTAAAGCTGAACACGTGTATTTTATTCTCAATATCATTCCCTGTTTGCTCCCTACTTCAGATCACTAACCCTTTTTTTGGATGGTCTTTACACCCCATCACTCTTGTCGCCTGTACTCGCACTCATTTCATTTCACTTCACAGTAGATTCACGTTAAACGGGACTCACTCAGCACACGCAGTCAGAATTAACGTAACAAAGAAGAGCACATTTGTGTAACACTTGTCCTCAGTTATACTCCCGTCTTTCATAAGGCATATGCTGAATGCATGTTAAATGTGAGAGTAGCAGAGTGTCTGTGTTCCAGGAGCTGTGATGAACAATCTGCCCCCGGGGGCCTTAGATCAGTATCCTTTGACAGTGGCGAGAGTCTACAGTAATTTATGCCCTCTAGGGGGCTCTGCAATGTCACGACGGGAGCAGTGATGAGCGTGGAGTGGCTCGCGGCCAGCACAAAGATGAGGACTAATATCTCCCTGCAGAAAAAAAACTGTCTCCCTCTGCAAGAACTCAGCTCAAATTGTGACAAAGTTCTCTAAAACAATAATCCTGTTATGCCGTCGCATCCCGGTTCAGCTGCAGTGCAGCTTCACTGCTAATGAGTTACACATGCGGGGGAAGGGAATGAATCAGCTCTGGCGTTTGTTAAGTCAAAGTTTAAATGTACTGAATGTGCTGTAATTTAATTCTTGTCACATGTGAAAAAGCAAAGGTTGCTGTTTTGACAAGTGGCCCCTGAGATGTGCCAAAAAAAAAAAAAAAGAAAAAGCAGGATTGATCGGGCTAAGCGTCGCTCCATATCCCCTCAACAGGATTTCCAGAGTCACTCTCTGCTGGCCACATTCCTCCTCTTGGGCGATAAGCCCTGTCATGGGACATGTCCAATTCATCATAGGCTCTTAGCCCCTGTAACTGAGCTGAAGCTGTGACACAACTCCTTGGGAAATGTGCTGCTGTTTCTGCACTGTTCTATTTCTGTCCTCATGTGCACTCTGGGCATTGTATTAGATCTTTTCTGGTGCAGAGTAATGACAGCATTTCAACGCCGGCTGCCATCCCTCACATGCGCAGCCTTCAAGGTTTTCACTCGTGAGAAGGCAATTCTCTGAAATAACCCAGTTGTCGGTCTTAGATGTTTCTAAACCTGCCGTCAGTTGTCATTTAAACGTGTCATTGTGATTGCCTATGAAGTTATCACCTGTTTTTCTCCTTTTACAGAGCAAAGACATCGGGGTGCAGATGCACGAGGAGTTGGTGAAAGTCACCAATGAGCTCTACACTGTGAGTTGAACAAATATAATTGCCCTTTCCATGCTGCCTGCCAGACTGCCTGTTTTGCCTTTCTCCCCTGTGTTAGCTGCATCTGGCTCGTCAGTCCTGAACCTGTAACCTGTGAAGCATCTGGCCTGACCTGCACACAGCAGATATGCCTTATCAGCATTACCCCCCCCCCCAACAGGTCATTTCTTCCTCCTCATGAGGTTGTGAAACGAGAGAATTTGCATTCTTCCTCCCATCAGTTTGAAGGGGAGCGTGTTCTTGCCCCTGGCGAGGCTTCAAGCAGACTCAGCAGTCTGTTGCTGCAGTGGTGCACTGTGCTCACAGCCAACACGGCTGCTGCTGTTGAGCTTTCAGCTAATGTTACATGTAATGACATACATCTGTTTGTGCGGTGGTGACAGTTGTCACTCCTCTTGTCTATTGTTATATGTCGTACTGTACATGGAGAGCGCGCAATGTGGGAAACAAATTGGCAAACGTAACGTGACATTAAGCACACAGAAACATACAGAAATAGTAAAAACAGCTGATGGCTTTATTCAGCTGTCGACAATGAAGCGATGCAGCGATATCATCAGCTTTTATGTGGGACGCGGTGCAACGAAGACACCAAAGTGCTTATTGCTCGGTTGTTGTTGGGCAGCTAATCTGCAAAAAAAAAAAGAATCGGTTCATTTGAATCGAGACATGCAGGAGGCGAACATATTAATTTAGATTCATTTAAGACTGAGCTCGTGTTTGAAGCAGCTGAAAACTGAACTGACTCAAGGGAGTACAAGTATCTTCAGGCAAGCAAGGACACTGCAGCTTGTGAAATTAAATATCCAGGAAATTATCCAAAATCATGCCCTAAACGGCTGTGACTGCAGTTTAATAGGGTGTATAAAGCCTTTGAATTATTTTTTGCAGGTTTTCTATTACAAATGAGAATTGACTTCGCAAGAACGATCGTGCTGTCTTGCAGGGATCGACGGAAATGTTTTTTCAGGGTCGATGCTGATACGAATTATTAGTAATCAAGAATTTTTTTGTAAATGTTCTGCTACGTTACACCTTCACCCCACTTTGTTACTTTGCAGATTCAGATTATTCCGTTTTGATAGGCTATTATTATATTATTATTAACTTTCTTTATTGGCAGTCATACTCAAAAAACACAGATACTGTTAATCAGACAAATGCTGAATATCGGCCTCAACAATCGGCCTCGCCAATAATCAGTCCATCCTTGCTGTCTTGACTTGTTTCCACCTCACATAGTATAGAATTTAAATCCCTGCCAGGTGGATAAAAAGTGCCATACATCTCTTAAACGCCATTATTTTTAATATACTCTGTGTACATCCCCTTTCTGCATAGTTAATTCTTTTTATTTAATTATTTACCGATGTGTGAAACTCCACCTTTGGCTACTTGCTGCACACTCGATCATCTGAATGTTATTGGGTAAACACTGTGTGTGATCAATCAAAGCTAATTAAAAAACTTTGGGCAAAGTTTAGGTATTTTTTATTTGAGACCTATTTATCATGTTACTGTATATCGATCCTGAACATAACTGCAATTGCACAAAAGTAAAAGCAGTCTACATGGGAAGTGAAACATCTGAACTTCTGATCAAGTTTAGAAAGAGTCAGCGAAGACAAACCGACTGCTGTTCGTTGCTGCAGAATTAAGCAAATTCAACTCAGGGAATCCTGCAACATCATTTGTGTTTATTTACTGCGAGAGTTTAGAAAAGAGATAAGACGCATGTTATTGAAGGAAACTGTTTGATTGTGTGCGATTGCAGTTTAAAAGGATGTTTCGGACGTGTGGATTTGCAGAAATACTGGCATGATGTGAACCGCATGAGAAATATTCTCACATGTAACATTATACAGCACTTTACCGCTCTGCTGATATTGATTTTTCCTCTCCTCTCTTATTCATGCATTATTAAATGCCTGTCTGCAGCTCCCACAAACAGCACAAGGAAACGCACTGTTCCTCACAAAATTTCCATACTTAAAAAGAAACTTGAATAATTTGTTAATGTTATGATTTATGAGTTGAATGTGAAATCAAGTATGGATTTGTCATTGTCAGCCCGCCAGTCTCTGCTATCGATCTGCTGTGAGCCTTTATTTTGTTGGAAATCAAGTAGTTTCTGGTTTTGGCGTGTGGCAAAAGGAAGGTTGCTCACTGTCACTTTGTAACCTCCTTCCTCCGCTGCTGATCGATCTCGCTGTCCTTTGCACGTCCGTTCCAGGCAGCGTTGCTAGGAAACCAGAACTCGAGAGTGAGCGATGGAGGAGCAGATGCTGTTTAATTGCGCTGTTGACTAGTTAAACATTTACACGGGATCTCTTTAGTAGCGCGATGAAACATGAATCTCTTTTTAAAAATTCCTCCGAAGCAGACTGAACGGTGTCGATTGTTTTTTGATGAACCGCGGTTGTCATAAAACATCCAGGGCTCGTTTTACATTGCTGGTGTCCTTTTTTTAACCAGCCGCAATGCTGCGGTGAAGATGAACAATCGCAAAAATGTAGACGCATCAGCAGCAGACGCACCCAGTATAAACACCTCCAGCTCACTTAGGAAATGCCAATCAAAGTATGACACTCCCCAGAGCGGGGTGAGTAAGTGACACTCCCTAATGTTTAGTGTGATGAAAATAAATATGTTCCTGGGTTACATGAGTTCATGTAGTATACACTCGGGGGGCTGGGAATTGTCTTTTATTTAACTGCATCGTGATTATGGCGTACTAAAAATGATGACCTGCACATTTTATCTCTCAAACAATGTGACGTGTCTGCGTAAATTAATGCAAATAAATCATACTTTCATATGTTTAACAGCTTCACAGCCCAAACAATTGCATGTTGATGTTAACACAGTGATCACACAGCACAGCTTAAAGGACAAGTTCACCAATTTTATTTTTTATTTTTTTATTTATTATTCACATATATCACATTCGATAGAAAGTCGGGTGGAGTTTCGTATTCCGCAAAACATTTCTGGAGGTCCGCAGCAAAACGGCTTCGCAACTGAAGTAGATGGGGACTTGTTTTAAAATGTGACAAACAACCAACTGAAAAAAAAACATTAAATGGCTCCATACAAATCGCCGCAATTTTTCCCGTAAGGTTGAAAGAACGAAAATTGATTTGAAGAGACGTTATTTACACTCCTTTTATAAAGACAGAATCTTCAACCCAGCCGCTAGGCTAAAAGCGTTAACGCACCTCGTCTGAAGTGGCTGAAGGAGCTCGACCGTGTGTTGAGGATGCAAATAACGTCTTTTCAAAAAATGTTGGTATCTTGGGACTTCCCGAGTCCTGGATTATGCCTCAGGAGCGGTATGGAGACATTTGCCATGTTTTTTTTCAATCAAATATAAACAAATGCAAATTAATGTGGTGTGGCACATACATGAATATTGTAGTTTACATGTTTTGTTGTATATCAGATTCTGTGTGCCTCGGACTACAGGCTGTCAATTGAATGGACCTGGTTTAATGTGCTTGAAATCATTCTTGAGTTAAAGTCAAATGTACCAGATATCTATGTAACATTTAACATGTGGTTCTGCTCTGTGTTTTCTCCTTCTCCAATTCACTTCCCTATTAACAACGACTAGTTCCACTGTGATGCCCTTGGCATTTAAGTAGAGTTTGCCCTAAGATGTGTGTTTTTACAGGTGATGAAGACGTACCACATGTACCACACTGAGAGCATCAGTGCTGAGAGCAAGCTGAAGGACGCAGAGAAACAGGAAGAGAAGCACATCGGCAAGGCCAACGACATTGGCTCCAGCCTGCTGCGGTACGGTCACGATGAGCGTCCACAGCGACGGAGCTCTGTCAAGAAGATGGAGAAGATGAAGGAGAAGGTCTGTTCGGGTTGACTGATTCATACTGGTTGACTGATATGATAGATGTGTTGCACATTAAAGGCATCCACACTCAAGAGCAAATCTTTTTCGGATGTCTTCGTAATGATCTTGTTGGATTTCACCATTCGCCATTTGCTCAAACGACACCGGGAAATGTCATTAAAGAAACAGGGGGACCATCTCTTTGTGTGCAAAGTATTACACATATTGAGAGATAATAAAGGAATAAATCAGATTGGTGTAGTAATGCGTTCCTTGAGTACATTAGGAATCCATTTTACATCCGGCAATGATGGGACTTTCTGTCCATTTTTCTCCCTAGAGACAAGCCAAGTACTCTGAAAACAAGCTCAAGTGCACGAAGGCCCGGAACGACTATCTTCTAAATCTGGCAGCTACCAATGCCCTGGTGGCCAAATACTACATCCATGATGTCTCAGACATGATAGATGTGAGTAATTACAGTCAGAGCCAAAAATGCAAATATCTCAGTTTAATCTCCTTTAAAGGGATTTTATTGGTTTATGATTACTTTATGTTTTACTTCTCGCCCACAGTGTTGCGACTTAGGTTATCACGCAAGCCTGGCACGCACCTTGAGAACGTATCTGTCTGCAGAGTACAGCCTGGAGACTTCTCGTCACGAGGGACTGGACTTGCTGGAGGGAGCGGTCGACGCCATGGACATCAGGGGAGACAAGCTCAGGTTTATGGACACGCACAGCCAGATCTTCTGTCCTCCAGCGTGCTTTGACTATCAGCCACACATGGGGGACGAGGTGAGGCACTGCAGAGAATAAGCCCGTGAGGATGGTTTTGTTTGTAGGTCTCAGTGCGCTGTATAACGCTGTTATCTAAGTTAAGTCCTCCGGATCATCGTTCCCTTTCTTTCCCTGATACCAGGTGTGTCAGGTGAGTGCACAGCAGCCTGTCCAGACAGAGCTCTTGATGCGCCACCACCAGCTGCAGTCTCGCCTGGCCACGCTGAAGATAGAGAATGAAGAGGTGAGAGTGCACGGGTGGGGGAGGAGGGATGGGATTGAAGGGAGCCAGAGTCAGCGTTTCATTCACTGCAAGAGTGTTGTACACAGAAATGTCCTTTTCTGTTGACTCAGAGAGGAGGAGGACATATGGCCGTGAGTCATAAAAAGATGTTGTTGCATCATCTTTTGGACTCTTTTGTGGATGATTATTCATATACAGTAAACACAGGTTTTCCTACAGGAAATTGTTGGTTATATCTGGACTGGTGGTGAAAAACAGAAAAACACCACCCTTGTATCCTGTATAGTAAAATGAAGCGCACGTAATAGTCGCTGAGGACATTGCGAAATACTGCAACAGGAAATTAATGTTTTATCTTTCAACAATCAATCAAAAGCGACTACATGTAGCGGAACAGGAAGGTGGTTCAGAGATGCTTATCCGCCGCTCTATATGAAGTATGGTCTGTAACAGGACACAGTGTTCACCGGTGCTGAAGTCTGTTGAAAAGGATGGAATTGAGCTATCTGTGATCCAAAGTTATCGAGGGACAATTTGACATTGAGGGCTTTTTTATGAACTCAATTGTGTCCATTAAATATGAATTTACGACAAGCTGCGGGTTAGCCTAGCTTAGCAGAAAGACTGGAAACAGAGGGACACAGCTTGCCTGGCTCTGTCTCTAACCATAGTCGTGTTTGTTGATGAAGGTTCTCAGTCATCTAGGTCATGGTAATTCTAAATCAGTAAAGTTGTTTCCGTTTCTTGAAAATGTCTCATCTCTCATCCAAGAAGCTTCTTCCGTTCTAAGGAGCTGGAGGGGAGTTGGCTGGCTTTTACTCTCCGTGTGGGAGTGTCCTTACAGAGTCGTTAAGGACAGGTGTGAGCTCTGAGTCATAGTCTTGTTTGTTTAGTCTGTACCAAAAAATGTTAGCAATTATGTGATATAATGTGTTCATGCTGCTGTAAGCATCGTCGACATTTTGGCAAACTTCCTGTCTGTTATGCAATTAGAAATGCCCTCCCTCCTCTCGAGGTCACCGTAGGGTCACCGAACATGATTCTCTATCCTGATTGGCTAAAGTGGGCGGGGATACCACAAAATGTCATTTCCCTTTTCTGCATGAGCAGTGGGAGGAAACACATGGGTTACTGGCTAAACACTTCATGGCAATGATCACTGTTGGAATAGAGAGCTATTTAACACTTGTGTTTATACAAATATGTCACAGACAGCAGCTTTGATTAATACATTTTAGTGGTGCTGGAAGGCGGACTTTCTTACCTTATAGGACAGAGCCAGGTTAGCAGTTTCTAGAACTCATGCTAAGCTAAGCTACTTCGATGCTGCTAGTAGTTTCATATTTACTTGAATGGTCTCATATCTCAGATACAAAGGAAACAGTGTGTTCCTCAGATCTTTATTGAATTATGAGTGCTACAACAGTCGATCTAAGGGTCTGTTTAAAGGAACAGATAGTTGGATATACACTTATTTGTTTTGTGGAAACCGCTAACTAACAGCTAGCTTAACCTAGCACAAAGATTGGTGAAAGCAGGAATGAGCGAGATGGAAAGAGCTTTTACTTTTTGGCAGGTGAAACAAACAAGATAAAACGTTAGAAAGTCAAGCCAAATGTTTTTCCTCCTGTCTCCAATCTTTGTGTTAAGCTAAACTAACCAAACTGTGGGCCGTAGCTTCATATTTAATGTACGGGTATGAGTGGTATGGATCTTCTCATCCAACTCCGGACAATCTCCTTACTCACAAAGAGACACGAGGTGTTGAAGTTATCCTTGAAGAAAAGATGGGACTTTAAAGTGCATTATTTGATAAGCTGCTTCCCTATTGTGACCGCCTCACCGGCAGAATTTCAGCCTCTACAGTTTGACGCATCAAAGAGCTTTTTGTCTTGCCTATTAGCACCAGAAGCGTTTTTAATACTCCCATTGGCTTTTAAACTGGCATTGGCAGCCAACGCCCAACACGTCTGTCACAGCAACACGTAATGAAAACAAACCAGCCTTCAGGACTGTCACCCTGCATGTTCATCTTTACATAATCTGACACTGACCTGTGGGGTCGTCCCCTGCCTCCACTGGGGGGGCCACTCCAGCATGCAGGGTCGCCAAGGCCACTGTGACTCACATGGATGCGTTTAAAGGTCACCTGGGTGTGTATATGTGTCAGAGCCAGTCAGTCATGAATAAGGATATGCGCGCTGCCTTCCTGTCTGCCACACATGGAAGGAACGTAGTTAATCTTTCATGTCACGATGCTTCATGCGAGGAAGCTAATTACTCCGTTGTTTGCGGTGTGTCAGTCAAAGTGCTGTGCAGATGGCCCCCGGTGGTTCAAGCCTGTTTGCACCACCCAGCTTGTTCGTGACACTAAGCTGTATTTGTAAATATGCACATCAGGTATAATTACAATACCCTTTAGTTGTTTTGATGTGTGCAGATTTCACATGAATATGTTTAACAAAAATATGATTTTTAATTGAAGTTTCGGTCGCGTTTGTCTGCCGTGTGTGTGTCAGGTGAGGAAGACCCTCGACGCGACCATGCAGACCCTCCAGGACATGCTCACAGTGGAGGACTTCGATGTGTCAGAGGCCTTCCAGCACAGCCAGTCCACAGAGTCGGTCAAATCCGCTTCCTCTGACTCCTACATGAGCAAGGCAAACATCAATAAGAGACGAGCCAATCAGCAGGAGACTGAGGGCTTCTACTTCACTGTGAGTTCTCAGACAAATGAGAGCGCAAAAGGCACAGCAGCACGGACCGCATACACTGAAACCAGAAATGATCCTGTCGCCGTTTGTCTCATCTCTTTCGTCTGCAGAAATACAAAGAGTACTTAAATGGCAGCAATCTCATTGTGAAACTGCAGGCCAAGCATGACCTTCTGAAGCAGACGCTAGGAGAAGGTGAGACCGATTGTGTCATACATTAGTGGGGGGGGGAACTATTTTGTACTCTAGCTGCACCGGTTGAAGCACACCATAGCTTTAACATTGGGTACATGTTATGAAAACTAGTAGAGCGCATACCTCCTCCAAGGCCCAGCAGTGACCTTTTTGAGCTCACTCATAGATACCAGCTACCTAAATATGCATGTTTTTTTCAATCAAGATACATGCATTACTCCCAGAGAAAAACCTCCTAACTTATAATGTCAGAGAAAGTGAGAAAAAGGATATATGGATCAGTCCCCGTCATCTGGATCCACAGCAGGATCTGAGCAGAGATCTCTTCTCCATCCAGGTTTTAAGGAAATCTAATCAGAAATGTCAGTGTAATACTGGTAGCAAGCAAACCAACCAACCAAACAGCAAACAATCAATCAAACTGACACGGATGAAAACATCACCTCACTGGCAGCAGTAAAAATATTTACACTATGAGGGTCGGGAAATTTGAGCTCCCTCCGATCCATAATTGTGTTATACTGAAGTTGTCGTTCATGGGACAGCTTGATAATTTCTGGACCTGAAAAAGGTTACATTGATACATTTCTCTTATTTAATATGCATTAACCTCCAAAAGCCAAAAGAGTGAAAATGTATATGCCATGTCATTGTGTTTCTACCCAGACTCAGCCAAGCACCTGCTTTAGGGTTGGAATTATGTGTGTTTGACATAAAGTCGGATTGTGCTGGAAGCTGCTTTACACATGACGTGATCCCCCAACAAACATTTCTGATTGACTGATCAAAGTGAGGCCTTAATTTGTTTGCGTACAGCGAGGTGTGTGTGTGTGTGTGTGTGTGTGTGTGTGCGAATGTAGTGCACATATCATGGAATCATCACACTGTATAAATCAGCTCCCGCAGCCTCCCACTCTTTCTGCCCCTGGATCTATTTTCTACTCTGCAGAGCCAGTAGACAGGCTATCCCCTTCTGGGGCTCTTGTGCCGTTTCTAGGGCGACCGCTGAATGACCGCTGCCTGGCTGTGAGTCAAATACAGCCATGGCGCTCACCCCATTGAGTCTGACTGAATAGATGCCCGTTTTCTCATAACACCCCTTTCCGTCTCCATCTGCCAGCCTTGTATAGTCAGCCAGCACTCAGGCGTACAGCTAACTTCTGTGATTGTAAAACTAGCGTATACTAATATAGCCTTTTTTCTCTGCTGTTTTTTTATTTTTATTTTTTTTCATTTCAGGGGAGAGGGCTGAATATGGGACAACAAGGTAAGATGTCCATTGACAAGTGGGTGAATAAAGTAGGCGATGGTGTGTGAAATCCTTCCTGTGTCCCTGGATATGGCAGGAGTGAGATCACAGTGTGGGAATAGTTTAAGCTTCTCTCTTGTTTATTGAACAAAAGATTCGATCCTAATTAGAGAAAGTGCTGCTGGGAGTTGTTCTTCTCAGTCTCTATCTATTGGGAGAATTTAGGACTAGAAATTAAATGCCGGTGAGAGGGATAATGTTCCCTCAGCTGTTCTATTTGGGAACAATTCAGTGAGCTGAATATGAATAAATATTGACAAGGCAGCCTCAAATGATTGGATGAATAATACTAGGACTTGAATTTTATCATTGGTAAATGTGTTAAATGCAGCTAAATCTTTATTGAATGTTGTGCGATAACTGACTTTGAAAAAAGTTTGTTTCAGTGGATCCATGTAAGGGTCTATTTTGAGGAATAGACTGAGAGTTGCAAATATATGTATATGCTCTTTTTTTTGCCAAAAGTTCGGAGAAGATCGTCACCACTATTGTGATTTTATGATAAATATGAAGCTACTGCTAATAGCTAGCTTAACCTAGCATAAAGATTGGAAACGGCTGTGAAGTGCTTGCTTGAAATAGCTAGCAAATCCACAACAAGCCGATCAAACTTCACAAAGTCAGGACCGCTGTTGACCCTGTTTCCAGCCTTTGTTGCAAGCAACTCTACAATGTCTAGCATATAAGGTGCATTAATGAAAGAAGGAGTCAAGAATACAGTCAGAAGTGTACTGGAACACACAGATTCAAGCAACAAACTATAGTTTACATGAATCTTCATCATGAAAGCGTCTTCATCAAACTACTACTACAACCAAGATGCAATGATAGCAATATTTTGGCTATTTTTGTTAGCTAGCTAGAGAATCAGACCACCTAAAACATTTAGATTTTTATAGAAATGCTGATGACATCTATGAGCTAATAAGCAATGATAGCTTTACGACACATATTGTAGGCTGCTGATTAGTTTACAGTTAGGTCTATGTTTTACGTCAGGGTTAAAATGTTGTTCGTTTTGCACCAGAATTATCTGTTTTAACTGCAGGTGCTGGCGGAGAGCGACACGTTCTCTTCTGCTATTTAACATTAGAACATTTTTAACAAATTATACTTCTAAAAAGTGGTGAGGACATGTTTCCCTATGGTCGGCTGTAGCTTCGTATTTATCAAAGCCTATAAACACTACTGTGTTGTTGATCCTCTCATCTAATTCTTGGCAAGTATTTACCAAATAGTCAAACTATTCCTTTAAGTTTGAACATTTTGTGTTTAGGATGTGCAGAATATTTGTGCTAAAGACAACATGCCAACAAATGCATTTTTAGAGATAATGTTGTTGTGAAAATGTATTGTGATGTATAGTCAAACCAGTTGCATTATTATTCATAATGATCATGTACCAACCATACCCCCCCCACCACCATCTCCCCAGGCCCCCCACTCTTCCCCCTAAACCCCAGAGAATGCGGAAGTCTAGACCTCGCTCCATTTTTAACCGTAAGCTGTTTAACGGCAATATGGAGGCCTTCATTCAGGTATTGGCCCATCTGTGCTCTTTGTCTCTCCATGAGCTCAGCTGTCTCACTAGCAGTCCTTGGGGGGTTCTCTTGCCTTTTGCCCACTTCTTTTTTACCCAAACGTTGGCTCACTCATGCACTGACTTTCCCTCTTGCTCATTGCCTTGTCTTCACAGTCTTGCCATTCAGGAAAGACAGGGTGAGGGTGAAAAAAACGCAATCGAACATGTTCTGGAGGTGGTTTGGTTTCATAAGCTCCACGCTGGTGCAGGGTGTAATTTTTAACGTTTCTTCCTTCTGCGAGCCCCCCCAGCCCTCGGGCGCTGAATTAATTTGGCTTTGTGAATGTCAGTTGGCCGCGAACCAGCCATGTTCGACTATGCAAATAAACACATGGTCACATCCTCCACTCTAATGCTCAATCAAACAGGGACAAGCAGTCAGAATGTGCAGTCTAAAGCAGTGGAGTTGAACATCAGGATTGAGTACAGCTAACACGATCAGTTGACTGGAAGAAGAACTTTGAGAGGCGATTAGTCGTTTTAGTGATTTTCACCCAAAAAAGAAAAAAAAGAATGATTCAATCAGTTTAGCTTTTGAATTTTTCCATCAAATTGTCCTCTCTGGCTGATAAAATGCTTTATTGTTTGTAGCCTTTGCCGCCCCCCTCCCAATCCTCTCGGGGTAGCACCCTTCCTCCTCCCACACACTCCCTCCACTGAGCCATGTCCTCATGTCTCACACCCCAACAAGGCACTGATGCTTTGGCTCCTCTCTCAGGCCAGATCTCCCCTTTTTTTCTCTCTCTATACAATCTGCCTCTCCTTCTCACTAACCTGTTGTGGTTGTTGTTGCCTCTCTCTTCCTCTTGTCTACGTGCCTTACTGCTCTCTGCCCAGGGGAAGACGGAATGTCCGTGCCAGGAGTCAGGTACTCTGTCTTATAGCCGGGCGGGGGTCATCACACTGTGTTCAGTATGCTAACCAACATGTCTGTGCCTCCTGTCCTGTTGGCATTTCCTTTTTGAAAATACTCCAGTTATAGTCATATGCGGTGGTGCAAACGCCGACATGATTTTTTTGTGCTGCCTGTTTTTGTCTACACACTTTGAATATCAGTTGTTTAAAAATTCATTAAACGATTCGCAGTGGTCTTTCAACTGTGTGAAGTTAATTCATTTGCCTCTGTAAGCTTCTGATGATAACACCCCTTCTGGCATGACTACTCGTTTTCCATTACCTGTTGCTTATGTGCTTCCAATAATGATTCTTTGAATCTGTCTGGTAGGACTCAGGGCAGCCTATACCAGTGGTGGTTGAGAGCTGCGTTCGATACATCAATCTGTACGGTAGGTTCCTCCTTGTGTTCATATGTCGTCTTTACACAAAATTACGCACTTAAAAACCTTTCTCATGCTCTCTTCCCCCTTATTTTATTATTCATTTACTTATAGACCTGACTGTTTGTTTTCAAGTATTTTAAGAAATATTTCCAGTTTTCAGAGTCTTAACAGTGAAAATCCATAAACAAAAACTCGATTTTCACACGGGAAGCAAATTCTGGTCCGAAAGTCATGTGCCTTCATCCATCCACATCCACGACTTGCCTTTAAAAGCAGTAGTTGCACGTTCACAACATATCATCTGAAGGCCCACCTTTCCAGAAAACATCTTATTAAAACCACCCAAACGGTCTTATGAGGCAGATGATCACTATATCCATGCACGTAGATGCGAGGTCAAATACACAATTTCTTTTAAACAAACATGCACTCAGAGCTTGGGCTGAGATGGACACAGAGAAAATCACAGATCTGGCTGAAGCAGGAACTGCCACATCCTGCAAAACCACGTCCATCAGGGTGAAGTACCGAGTTTTGAGTTAGACCCATACTGGTATAGCCATTATCTGATTTTCACCATTGTGGAAATGTTTTTGTTTACTTTGATTTTTTAGCAGAAAATAATGCAGAACAAGATGCTTAAGGGTCCAAGTGAAGGCCATTTTTGCAGCACTGATGTTATTTTAGACAGTTAAGTTCATTATTTAACTGTACATATCCTAGATCCTAGTCGGGCTCTACTTTTTATATTGTATATTTATTTTAAGAATTACTAACTAAGGGAGTTGCGAGAGAAACACACAGTTCACAGGATATTCTTGATGAATTAGTGGTCTCCTACAGACAGACAGACAATCACAATTGTCTCAGGCGACGGTAGGAACATTTTCAGCATTTAGGAGCATTTGTGACCTGAATTTGTAGATTTGCTGGTCTTTAAAATGTATTAAACAGAGCATATCTTTAAAAGGAATGGCCCGAAAAACATTCTTAAATTGCTGTTTTGCACCACAAGAACCAGACTGACCAGGGACTGCTGGGGATTGTAATTTCGAATGCCCAGATTTTTACAAAGAAAAAAAAAACATTAAGCTGCTACAAGTGTACGATGTCATTTTAATAAATAACCCTTAGGACCCAGGACTGAGACAATATAATGACCCCTTCCTTATTCACTGTGCCTCTCTCTGCTCCGCTAACAATAGCTAATGTAGAAATATGTTCTCAGTCATTGAGGTCATGGTAATTCTAAGTGCGGTATCGCGGGGAACCGTCCAGTTTGCCTGCGATGCAGCACTTAGAACTAATGTAGAAATGGAGTCCACTAACATAATCAAACGACTGGCTTCCAGCACAACTCAGAAGTTCAGCACAGAGTCCCTTTAATATTTCAAAAGCCGCCCTAATTTTTAAGTTCCTGTGGCTCAGTGGTTCCCGTAAGTATCTGGTCAAAAAGAGCTTAATAGCATTGTTTTAACTTAACAATGTTTTTAAATTTGCTGACAAAATCTGATACATATCTCATACAATCTAGTTCTTATTGGTGACGGGAGCAATTTTGCCAAGATTACAGCTAAAAACAAATGTACTGTATTTGATTATCATTCAACCCAGTAAGGACTAAAACCAAATACTTCATTACCTATTAAAAGACCAGAACAAACAACTAATTGACTAGAAATGTCAGCCAAAGACCCTAATGACCAATTAGTCGTGAAAATCTTCGAGCAGACTGCAGCTTTGATCTGGTAACACATTCTTTCATCTATTGCTTTCTGCTGCAGACCGCTCTGGGCTATCATGTCTGCACTCACACACTATTTTTGATACATGCAATGCATACATTTTTCTTGAACCTTACTTTTCTTGAACTGTTCCGGCTGCAAATGCATACATCACAACATGTAATATGAGGACCAGCTACAGAAATTCAGTGAAAGGACAGCTGCACTCATACCTGTTTTTTCCTGTTTACCTCAACGCCCTCTGTCTATCTGTCCGCAGGTCTTCAGCAGCAAGGTATATTTCGAGTTCCAGGCTCCCAGGTCGAAGTCAACGATATTAAGAATGCATTTGAAAGAGGTTAGTCCCAGTGTGCTCGGCCATCTTCTCCTGATTGATTTTAAATTGCGTTTTGCCCACCTCGAAAGCCACAGTCTACCCCACAGGCCTCTAAAGTGCAAAATAAAAGAGCCCGTGTGTCACATGTGACCCCTTTAATGGACACGTAAACACTTTCCGATGCATAATGCATAAGATCCACATCTTGGGGTCATAATAAATGAGGGAAACGTAACTCCACTCTCAATGTTTACATTAACATCACGACCTGAAATCCACTTTAAAGATTGCATCAATACCCTAAGACGCGAGCGCTGATGTTGGAGAATGATTAATGAGTGGGTTAAATGTCTGCAGGAGAGGATCCACTGGTGGACGATCAGAGCGATCATGACATCAACTCTGTGGCGGGCGTTCTCAAGCTCTACTTCAGGGGGCTGGAAAACCCGCTGTTCCCCAAGGAGCGTTTCCTCGACCTCATATCCACGACCAGTGAGTCACATTCCTGGAAACCATCAAAAGACATGCAAGGTCTCTATTTAGTGTTGCTTTCCTTACAATTTTTGTTACTCTGTCTCTCTTTCTTTTTGTTTCAGAGCTCGACCCGGGGGCGGAAAGAGCTCATCACCTTCAGCAGATTATTGTGACCCTTCAGCGGCCTGTGATCATCGTCATGAGATACCTGTTTGCATTTCTGAATCAGTGAGTCCCGTCACAACTAACTAACTAGCTTTTTTGACTCTTACATGAAGAAGCTCTGATTGCTTTCGTCCCTCCAGTCTTTCTCAGTACAGCGATGAGAACATGATGGACCCCTACAACCTAGCGATCTGCTTTGGGCCGACGCTGATGCCAATACCAGATGACCAGGACCCCGTGTCTTGCCAGGCGCATGTTAACGAGGTCATTAAGACCATTATCATCCACCACGAGGCCATCTACCCGACCCAGCGTGAGTTGGACGGACCGGTGTACGAAAAGTGCATGGCCGGTGGGGAGGAGTACTGGTAAGTGCAAGACGTCCACCATGTGTTAACGTGTAGTTTATGGAGAGGCTGTGGCTCATGATGGTGCAGCGAGAAGTCTGCTAATCTGAAGGCTGCGTGGTTGGAGCCTCAATTTGTGAAGCATGTTGGATGAAAACTATTTATATGTAGCCATTTTCCACAAATTTGTCTTAGTTATCGGCTTACACAAAAACCAAATATACCTTTTATTGACAATATGCATAAATCTGTACATTTGGCACAAGCCTCAATACTGAAATATTTTGTGGTTATGTAGAAAGAGCTTGTAGTCAGAATGGAAAACTGAGCTATAAAATAACCTATACCTTGGGCTGTTGTTGTTTTTAAAAAAATAATTTGAGTTTAGATAATAAGTTGAGATTAACGCAGTGTGCACATTTTTCGGTTGCTTTGGCATTACACTAAAGCGATTGATATGTTGGGGACTTATTGATTATGGTACTGAATTCCACTGATTTTACTGAAATCTCACAGTGTAAAGACACAAAGAAGAACTGAAGAGGTTCCCAAAAGATAAAAGAAAGCAGTAAAAATCAAAGAACTAATGGAAAAATCACCAACAAAGTGTCTCAGAAAAGAAAACACTATATTAGTAAGATAATTAAAAAAAATTATGAAGTATAAGAGAATTATACAAAAGTGTTCATAAGACTTATCTCTAATATAAATTCATTCACAGGAAACATTCTGCTCGATGCTTATCAAAGTTGCTGGTTTTATACAAACACCCTGCAATTATTGTATTCACTATTTGGTTAACTGTACAGTTTATCAGTTGTTGTTACTGTTGCTGTCATATAATGAATGTATTATGAAATATTCAACAAAACATGCTATATGTTTGATAAGTTCTTACGAAAGATGTTTTCTATTGTGGTTGAACACCATTCTTAGACTAACTGATACAACTTTGATATCCTAGGTATGCACAATAAAACATGATTTATGAACACAAATATTGATATTGTATCAAAGATAGAACGGTTTGATTGATTTTGCCCGGACACAACAAAAACAGATTTTGCAAAATTAACAACACATTTGATATCATTGATCATTTGGATGCAGGTCCACTTCTGAAACTAACATTGCATTTGGCAGAAAATTGGATGAAATCTCAAAGATTTTGTGAGAAACACTAAAATCCGACTGAGTCAGAAATATAGGGACTGAAGGATGGTCCGTCTGTTCCTTTGTGTCTCTGACTGTTGGACTCTCCTCCTCCATGCAGTGAAAGCCCCCACAGTGAGCCAGGAGCTCTGGACGAGGTAGACAATGGCACTGGACCAAACACTAGCGATGAAGGTGAGTCACCAAACACAAACTGCAGCTGCACCTGTAAGAGCTAAAAAATCTCAAGGTCTCAAATGCGATTTTTTTTATCCAAATCTTCGTATTCTTTGTGCTGCAGAGTTGGAGCAGATCGAGGCCATCGCAAAGTTTGACTACGTGGGCCGAAGTCCTCGAGAGCTTTCTTTCAAAAAGGGAGCGTCTTTGTTACTCTACCTGCGAGCATCTGAGGACTGGTGGGAGGGTCGACACAACGGTGTGGATGGGCTGATTCCACATCAGTATATTGTGGTACAGGACATGTGAGTAGGACACATTTATGAAGCACAAAGATAACCACAATAAGATTTTTGGCTCATCGAAAAAAGACATTATTTTAGTACAAAACTGCACAAGAAAAGTGAGACGGTTAAGGAGGTAGTACCTTAGCTCAGCTGCAGGACGACACCTGATTTGGGCTCGGTCATTATTTATGTTCCTCCGTTTTCCCAAAATGCATGTTTCTATTCTTACCGCCCTCATGAGCTGCGTTGTGTTTTCGAAATGCTTGACCTTATAAAACCTTAGTAAGGACTGGTGTGAATAAAATGCTCCTGTTTTCCTGCCTGCAATTGTAAAAATGGGTACTATTTGGCTCTAAATTA
Source organism: Diplodus sargus (assembly GCA_903131615.1). Taxonomy (NCBI): domain Eukaryota; kingdom Metazoa; phylum Chordata; class Actinopteri; order Spariformes; family Sparidae; genus Diplodus; species Diplodus sargus. The sequence goes on from CAEMYA010000071.1 coordinate 4,223,898, forward strand.
GCAAGGAAGGAACTTTTTTTTTTTTTGTCCTACGAGCAATCGGGTAACGATTCAGCCTTTAATTTCTGCTCCAGTCCGATAACCTCTCCTGCAGCAGAGGGCAGGTAACAAAATTAACACCAAATTAAAAAGAAGAATGATGTATGTGCCACCGGCAGTGGCTTCCAGGGTCTTCTAAGTGATTAATTTTGTCAGGGAAAAATAATGAGGCTCACTGTGCTGATGACATTTTTTTGATTTTTGGGTTGTTTATGTGGCGAGGATGTAATTGGTAAAGATTCTTATCGGGCAGTTCGAGAGATCAGACTTTCACGAAAGTTCGATCTGTTAAAATAGAAGCCAATTTTAACGTTTCCCGAGGACTGAATGGAGACTGCTCTCTTCTGTCTGTCTCCGTCAGGGATGATGCATTCTCAGATAGCCTTCAGAGGAGCGACAGTGGAGCCAGCAGTGGACCACACCACGACGAAAGAGCCCCGTCCAGAAATGAACATCAGTCTCCTTGTGAACACACACCTGAGCACCGCTATGGAGCAGCACTGGGAAGGTGAGAGAACACACAAGATACATACAGTGTAGACAGTACATGGTGTGGTCATGATGAATTGTGGCTTATGGACACAATCTTGGGTTTCAAATTACAGTGCAACTGTAGTCAGGACATTGAAGCTGACGAAGTGTCAAACTGTAATTCTTCTCAGGGTGAGAGTGCGATCAGATGGAGCCGCAGTTCCGCGCCACAGGAACGGCGCTGATAGTCACAGCCCCAGCAGACTTCCAGATCAGCCCCCGAGGGTGATGCCTCGGCCCTGCAGCCCACACAAAATAGCAGTTACACGGGGCCCAGCAGACAGTCCAGAGAAACGGCGTCTCACTACTTTTGGCAGCGCTGGCTGCATCAACCACCCAGACAGAAAGGCCTTCATCGACAGCCACTCTCAGCGGTCTTCACCCAGCACCACTCGGCACGCAAGTTTAGGAGATCACAAAACCCTCGAGGCTGAAGCACTCGCAGAGGTAAGAGTGACTGTAGGAACAGACTTTGGAATAAATATAGTGGAAGCTCTGTTGACTCAGACACTGCATGGTTATTGTAGTGAGAGGCGTAGGTCTGATGTTCCTCACCATGAACAACGCCCCCGAGTCTAAAAGTATGTGGATGCTTTCCAATTTATAGTCTAAATTGACTGAAATTGTATGTTAACTATTGTATCATTAAAACGCCAACCCTACGTTTTTGTTGACAGACTTTATACTTAGTTCAATATATTAAGTTCATCTGTACTGTAGTTATCTAATATTGAATTCTAGCATCTTTTAGAAGAGAAATTGTGCCTGTTAGAGAATCATATTTAAAGTTGCTCCAGGACCATCGTTGCTACTGACAAAAGTCTGCATACGGAGTGAGTCGTGGTGGTTGGATGGGTGAAGCACAGGACTTTCTCCCACAAGTCTGGGGTTTGTGTCCCATGTGGAAGTTATTGTTATACTGTTGATTCATTATGATTAAGCCTGGCTATTATTTTCATTATATTTTTTAAGTTTGGTCAGTATCAGGGAACAATACTACTTGCTTATGTTTAAGAAATGATGGTTTGGGTTAAAACAGATGCTTTCACAGAGTTAGCCATGTGTTTGAAAGGATTATGTCTCCCACATCCATGTTTTTCTGGGCTTTTTCCATCTATGACATTACAAAAACATGATTCGGCAGCTGCAAAAATGGTACTGGAGCAGCATTATTTATGTCATACGAACAACACCAACATAGATGTGTAAGATTTTGCCTGTATGTTGACTGAGAGGCAAAACCTGGACGAAAGTCAGTAGCTAAACACTCTCTTATTCACACAGTCAATCACCACACATCTGGATTCTGAGGGCTGGACATTAAGAAGGGCACTGTTTAATGAAATTTTAGTGAATATATACGATAAGAAATACCTTTAATTATCCCCCATCAGAGAAATTCAGTTGACACAGCAGCAAAATGGAACAGTGTGGAAACCATAACAAAAAGTAGCAGCAGAAGCTCAGAGAAAATGTGTGGGGCTATGTGTGCATATTAATCAAACTGACAGAATTTCCCTTCTGCTCATGTTTGTCAGGATATAGAGAAAACCATGAACACAGCTCTCCATGAGTTGCGTGAGCTGGAGCGACAGAATGTAGCCAAGCACGCGCCCGACGTTGTTTTGGACACGCTGGAGCCCCTCAAACACTCCGGTGGGGCCCAGGATCCGCCCGGCAGCCCTCTCCACACCATGGTGATCAGGGATCCAGATGCAGCCCAGCGACGCACCAGCAGCAGCTCCACCTCCGAGACCATGACCACTTTTAAACCCGCTCTGTCGACCCGCAGACCGAGCGCACCTCTAAGGCCGCCACCTGTCAGACCCGTCCGGCCTGCTCCGGTGATCGGACAGGGCCACGGACCACACCGCTCCAGCAGCTCTAGTTCCTCCGGTCTTGGCAGCCCAGGCATCACGCCCACCGACAGGGCCTTTCCCAAACCTCCCTCCCCATCACCATCCACCTCCTCCTCATCCTCAGACAAACAAGGTAACATGTAGCCCCAGTCAGTCACAAGTCAAGCGGTTGAAGAACATTGTGGATACCGAGTGATTGTGATTACATCAGTCTACGATGAATATTTACCACTAATCATGTATAGTGTAGGACAGCTACTGCTGGTTTCTGACAACTGTGTGCCCACATTGACTTGCTGGTGGACAGGTTAATGTACTGTATTACAATATTACACAGAAATAGGATTTAAATTTATGAGAATGATTTTATACCATGCTGAATAGCCATGCTGGATTTGAAAAGAAAAAAAAGGGATGCACTGGAAAATACTTCTGTTTACTGAAAACTCTGACAATGAAGCATTTCATGTTATTAGGTTAGTGAAAAGCTATGAGCCTGGACTTTGTATCTGGTTTCATTCTGCATTATGAGGGACCACTTAAGGGAATACTATAATTCACCACTAATTATCTAGATATCCAGTCACTGCTGGTAGTCTATATAGTCTGTAAAACCAAAAACTCTTTGGCAACCATTTATATTGACAGAAGTTTTATTGGAGAGCCTAAAGTGCCGGCATGTACGAGCGAGCATAAGGACTGTGTCTGAAATCACTCACCATTTGTCTGTTTAGGAACCGTCCGCCATTTTATACGAATGTCTCAATTCTGAGTGGGAATATTTACGACTATTCCCTCAAAAATTGCTTACTTGAAAAAAGATATTACAGCTGTGTGACAACCGGATTGTCACAATAAATGTTGGCATTGTACCTTTCTGCAAACCACCGATATGTTGCATCTTTGTTTCTTTAGGTTAAATTAAAAATGTTTCATTGTGCTTATGGTCAGGTAAGGTTTAGGTACAAACAGCACTTGGTTAGGGTTAGGAAAAGAGGATCTTTTGGCTCAAAATACCGGCTTTTTTCGCCACATTCATGGATGGAGATGTCAAGAGGTCTCCTTAGCCTGGGCTGTAGTCTGTCATGATAGTATATTGTTGACAAGCGGTGTAACTGCATAACTGCGCCATCTCATGATAGTAAAGTCAGGTCATATATGTGTAATGTGAATATGATATAACACATATTTCATAAATTTCAATATGGTACGTAGCCTGTGACATGTACAAATATGAATATCAGTGGTTTGCAGAAACGTAACTACAGACTTTCTATCTTGGCTGCTGGGCTGTGTGTGACTCAAAAGCTGTTGGTGGTGACGCAAAATTATGCAGATTCATTAGTATTGGCAATGATAATCAATCTACCCCTACTGGAAATCTCAATTTATTGTTCACTATAGATTCAATTTTTATGTCTATAATTTGGGGAGATGCAAGTTTGCGAACCAGGCAGTGATTTCAGACGCAGCCTGTTGGCTGAGCGTTAAAACCAGGCTAGGGTCGCATTAAGTTGCAGTTCTTCTAGTGACCACTAGATGATGGTTCGAAGGAAATGACATATGTAGTAGAACCTCTATTTTGAAAATATGTTATTGTAGACAGCAGTGCTTTCTACACCCTCATGTTGGTAAACATGTTCACACACAAGAAAAATAAGAAGTTCTAAATCTCCCGGTAAAATTCACAGCAGTAAAGTGTTTTTGTTTCGTTGGGATTGGTCAGCAACAAATACTCCTGGCAGCTCTGTCATCACAACATCTGGCAACGGTGGCATCACTGGCTAATAGGTAGCAGTGCAGCAACACAATCAGAAACAACCTGAGACTGTGCCTCTCTTTGTCTGCATTTCCTTAGCAGACGACCAGAACTGTTACAAACCCACTGTGACTCCCATTTGATAAATTCAGAGCGTTTTACTGCCTTGTCAGTACTGACAAGCTCTCCCCCAAACAAATGCACTTCTCAAGCTTCATAACAGGAGACAAGAAAATTAAACTTATCTCAGCCATAACTATAGTTTTCCTTCATTCATTAATCTCAGAATGGGTGGGCAGAGGGCTAAAGTAGATCAGGCTACAGTTAACACAGAGAACAGTGAGAGGTATTGTAAACATTATAGACATGCCACCCCTATAACTAATACAAGCAAATACGCTGAAAATCAGTAAAAAAAATTCTTATAATATAGTCATCTCTATATATAAAAAAGATTAGCTGTGTTACCTCAATAAACACATAAAAATGTTCTCCTACAAGTGACTAATGCACTTAAGAACACTACAGGGAACTGAGCTGCATTTGTAGGTTCTGTGTTTTCATTTTGACGAAGTCGTACTAGAAACATGATATAGCACATCAGTATCATCGAAGCTTACATAATGTCTAGATTGCACACGGTCAGTTCGGGCTGTGTGGGTGTTTAGATGAACTCGTTTACTGTCGGTGGTTTTTTGTCGTTTGTCTTATAAGGATGATCAATATATCTTTAAAGTGTAATGGGTACATTGGATTGAATATATACATACTGTTAAAGGGTACTTGTATAAATAACATTGTATGATAGGAACAGGATATATTATCATGTCTAGTCTGTAGATTTTTGTAACTCTTATCCTTGCACAAACATTAACAGAACAATAAATGAATGAAACCTCACAGAAATGCCTCGTTTTTTTATTGTCTTGTGATGCTCGTTAAAAATTAAAAATTCAGATTGCAGATTCCAGACAACCGAGGATGAACGTGTCCCTGCACCATTTTTATTGTAAATGCATGCCACGCTGTTTCAGAGAATCATGGCACTGCATTTTTATCCCTCAGCTAGCTTTAACATGTTTTCTTATGGTGTTGAACGTGTGGATGAAAATGACAGCTCTCCGAGCACAGATCACTACAGATTGGTGTTGCAGTGCCACCTGCTGGTCAGTTTATATGTCACGCTCATCCTGTTAAAATCAGATGACTGTGGAAAGTTCAAGGATATAACAGCATAAAATGCTCCACGAGCAGCCAGGGCAATCCAGATAAGCATATCAGTGTCTGGATCAGAGCTTACACAAGAAACTGTATTATTTTGTGCTTTAATGATGGTGTTGCCTTTTAACATGGCCACAACTTCCCACTGAATTAAAGGGTAACTCCACCAATTTTACACACTGCAGTGTGTTTACAGGTCTTTGGTGATAGCACTGCACATATGTAAAAAGCACTATGAAGCCTTTTGTGGCTCCAGAGGAAGCTTCATGTAATATGAATATTACATTAATTAATATATGTAATTGCCTCCTGTGATGTCACTCATTGGCTGAGTTGCACTGTGGGTAACGCGGGTGCCAGAAAAACAGTCTTCTCATCCAGCACAGCACTCCACTGTAGAACACATTCTGTACTGTTTAAAAACAAATGATCTGAATCGGTATAGTAGAGCCAGAGACATCGCCTCCTTTATTCCACCTACATTACCCAAAATGCAACTTAGACGCTGAGTGACATCCTATTATGTATGATATAGAGTTTTCATGTTATGTTACTTTCTGCAACTAAGGTTATCCTGCAGGTTTAAATTTTACACATGAAAATATAAAATGCCTTTTTGCAATAAACTGTCTTAACTGTATAAATAAACCAATTCACATCAAGAGCCACCTAAAAATGTTGCCTTACATAATCCATTGTATGGTAGCATTACTCCTGCAATATGATGATTATTTTGAAAATCTGAAAGAGGCTGTTCTGCATAATGATTACTTATAATGAGACAATGTAATACTAAGACAACAATGCACCATTACTCTGGTAAAGAAGTTGAATGCTGAACCTTTAACTGCAACTGAATGTTTTTTAGACTTTTACTGAGATGCACACTATGAGTCATCTGCTGCTTGAGGTCTCTCAATCAAAACAATGCACACCAAAGTAGTCTGATGTTGTAAAGTAGTGTGGGATTATGGGAGTTCATTGTTCTTCATTGTCAAGTACCCGCCATAGAGATGCCTATAAAAATCTACCTTACGCGACTCAGGCATAAATGTTTAAGTATTAAAGTTTGATGTCACGTCACTGACTCCATGTGATGTGGTGTTTAATTTGATCAAACACACAGTTATCTTGAATTAAGTGACATACATTTAGAATGAATACATTTATTAAGCATAATTTATCATCGTCATTGGACATTTTAAGTCGAAAATGTAACATACTATATCTTGAGGTTAATCATTTTACTTCACCCATCACTGTATTGTTTGCATTTCTTACGTACTCGTCAAAACATTCAGTTACCACTTGTGTCCTGTGGATGGAGACAATATCACACTGGAGCGCAAAGCAAGAAACCAGTTACAATGTGATGACATTGGCGACTGACAATGTTTTTCTATGTACTAATCAAAGTCATTCTGGTTGGCGGTTTTATTTCTTCCTTTTCCAGCACTCAGAGCCTGGTATAATTTATTTAGCCTAGGTGTGTTTGTTGAGATTAAAGTGGGAAATATAATCAAATTAGGTACTCGCTCGGGGTCTGAATGGCTGCCAAGAGTGAGCGGACTACTCGTGGACTAACACCCAGCTTTTCACACTGTGGCTTCCTGGTTCAAAAGGCCTTTTCATTCATTCTCTGATATGATCAGTAAGGCCACCGGAGTTGCAGCGGACACAGTGTTGGAGATTGTGATGTCAGTGCACTAAGTATTTCCCAACAATACATCACCTCGATCCAAGGGTATTATAGGATATAAGTGCATAGATTATGTTTTTTTTTTGTGGTACCTGTTGCCTTGATATACAGTTTCTGTTCTGTAAAGCAGAGTAGATGTGTAGATGGCTTTTTGGGGGGTAATGCAAAGCCCCAGTAAAACAAAACAGTGACCTAAGAGATGCTATAAACATGTGGGGCTAAAGTCAGCTGATAATTCTGGCTCCTTTGCCAAGAGCGTGCCAAATCACATACAAGAAGAGTTGTCTGATGTATTGTGGATATAAAAACACTGGTGACCACTGCTTTCAGGACCTCTCATCAAAACAGTCTAAGCTGTGATCAACCCAAATCAAGAATGAATAATAGAAAACTCTGGCTAGACACAAGCTTGAACAAGTAAAACTATAAAGTATTCAGTTTAGGTGGCGGATAGATCAGAGAAAGTTCTGCAAAATAAACATGTTTTTGGAATTAGTTTAGATTTTTTTTGTTGACTCCCTGCTACAATAATCATCTCACAACCCCTCAGATTCATATTGTGACATTCTTCTGTCCAGATAATGACAAGTAATGAGATTTAGTGTATCCTGAGCACAAGATAAAGAAACACAATTCCCTGATATGTAGCTCTGTAACTTGTAAACACTGCTAATGTGGACTAATTGACGCTCATTTCCTCCAGTTCTAACAAATCTGTTTGTGGTTTCATCAGGTCTGCTTATGTTTTTAATTAGAGGCAGGCATGTTTGTTGTGTCATTTGCTTGACATGAAGCTGCTGATTGTAGTCGCTGGCCGCTTGACCTATTGACTTGTGCTTGATTGACCAATTAAACTGACAGAGTCTTCACTGAACACGCAATCAGGTGATGAAATGCTTATCCAAAGTCAAACAGCGAATTTTTAAGACTGTACAGTGCATTGAACCTTTTTTTTTTTTTAAATGTATATATTTGAAATATCTGATGGAAATAGAGCATTTTTTCCCATCATATTAACACATTTCTGTAAGATAATGAACCACCATCTTGAATTTCTTCTTAAAGTCCACTCTGGTTCACTCACTGGTGCAAAGAAATACCCCAGAGTCATCTCAGTGTCATAAATGTGATTAACTCCATGTGTCTGTTTGATCAGTGCATTTGTAACAAGTTCAACCTGACAGGAAAAACTGCAGCACACACGCACGCACGCATGCACGCACACACACAAAGTACTTGAAATGCTTAAGCTTGTCAACAAGTTAAACTTCAGACTTGGAGACTCTTTCACATTTCCATATCCCATCTTCCACACCATTAGGTTTACTTAAAGCTTATAGTTTCAAGTGGACTAATTGCTGACCACAGACCGACCATGTAATGTGCCTCTGACAACAAATCACCCATTGAGCACACATCAGTCGTCCCCTGCAAGCTCACTGTTACACTTCATGTACCTTACAAACATCCAAACTGACAAAATGTGCGGGAGTGTGTTTTTCACTAAACGAGTACAGAAACAACAGATCCAGCAGACTGTAATTACAGAGTGCTTTGTACATACTAGTGTGACGCTGCTGTTAAATATTTGTTGATGCTTTTGCAATAAACAAGTCTGTTTCTTGTTCTTGTTTACTTTCCACACTGACTGCAAAAATTACAGAATTTGGCTAACTTTGTCCATTTTTGATAAGATAGTTCATTCTGTAGAAAATGTGTTATAATTAACCTTGATGACCTTTTTTCATTTACAAAAATTAACACACAGCATGTATTGTTTATTTTCCCGGCCAGTGAGGATTTTGGGTTTTTTTTCCGCTTGTGATCGGTTTGATCGAAACTGTTTACTTTCCTGAGTTTATGACCTGGTGAAAAAAATGTTGCCAGATAATCATTCTCAGTTCCTTAAATTTGTTGTGAAAATAAGTAATATATTTGTTCACAAGGAGAAAAACAAATGTTTTCGCCGTGTGAGACCAAGTGAAAAAAATTAATTGGGTAGAAGAAGAAAAATATTGTACTGCTCAGGGCAAAGGAAAAAAAATAATAAAAAATTCAGTTTCAAACATGAAAAAAGACATTACAATAAATAATGAACTTTGAAGGCAGACTTTGAGTCAAAACCTTTTTGTCACCAGTTCTCAAGTCACAAACACAAGAGAAAACAATTTTGTCACTTGCCCCTCAGGGCTTCCGTACCCCTGTGAACATTACACATTGTGTTGTAAAAAGCTGAATCTTGATTAGAATGACCTGGAATTGTTATGCAGACTTTATATAAGAATATCCAGAGTATATTCAGTTACATTCCAATGTCAAGGCTACATTTGACACTGAACGGGTGGCAGAATAACAGAAAAATGCAGTAAGATGTTCAGGGTCAGGAAGCCAGCAGCCTTCTTGTTACATTATCTTTGTGCTCTTCAGTTATACTTCCAGCAGGAACATAACTGAATGTTTCCTTTCATCTATTGTCCTTAACTGGCTGGTCAGCCTTAACACAGAGCTGCTGTTTGTATAGCCTACTGTTTGTATTGTATTGTGTATAGCTATTGTAAAATCTTCACTGGTTGTTTCACTTTGATGCAGTTGGGAATATCAGCAAACAACCCTCACATTAGTACAATGATGGGTTGGAAAATGTCAAAAGGACAAATGTAATTTAATAATAAACTGCTTTAAAGTATATTACAGATGGAGAGAAATAAGATGTGACGTAAAATAAAAAAATCCAGCCGAGTAACGAGCACAATGACGAACACAAGTCCCATGAAAACAATGTCAGCCAAACCAGTGCATGTTGAATGATTATGATATGATGTGTTATATTGAAACATTAGTTTTTACCTGAATCTCATCAAATTTAGTTTTACTGAATAGGCTGTTGTCCCTGTAAGACCCACTATCACAAACCTACAACATCACTTTTTAGCTATCCGAAAGATTAAAAAACAAACACATGGGGACACGACACTTGAATTGTTTAATATTAGGCCTTACTGTCAGTTGTATGAGTATGAAACACCAGAAAACAAAAACACAGGCAGATATGGGATTAAGCTAGGTTAGCAGAAACTCAGCAGCTGCTAAACCATTATAGATAGATAGATAGATAGATAGATAGATAGATAGATAGATAGATAGATAGACTTTATTGATCCCAAGCTGGGTTATTTCACTTTGTGTTTCCAATTTACCTGTTTATCTCCCACCACAGTCTTTTAACCTAATAAGCGACGCTTATGTGGCATATGTTAGATGAGCGCTGTCCTGGTTTCATAACACCACCTCGGATACGTGTTTAATTGGTACTTGAAAGTAGCGGAAGGGTACATTCTGTGAATGCAACATCGTCTGTTCAGACCAATCAGAGGAGAAAAGACACGTCCTTCTGACCATTAAGGCTTGTGCAAAGAGCTCGAGGGACAGAAACACTTCAATTTTACTGGTCAAAGGTGAATGGGAGAGGGCAGCACGGGGTCAGTGGCGGTAACATCATGTCCACTTTTTAAACTAATTGAATGAAATGAAGAGGAACATTGGGACCACTAGGAGCTCGGAAGAGCTGAGGCACAAAAAAAATCGATTTATTTTCCTTAGTATGTGATCAAATCATTGCAGAGCATAGAGGGCCATATTAAATGTGAGTGGAATGAACCCTACAATGCAGCCTCTGGTTCCTCTTGCCCCCACTGTGCGAGAGGTGCAAACATCCAGGTGCCTGTTTCCAATCAGAGGGACATGGAGGGGTGACTCACCCCCCTCCCATCTGCTCCCCTGGATCTGCTCGATATTACCAGCAACAACTGGAAGGTGCTGAGGTAACCGTCAGGAGATGCAGGGTTCTGATCAACTAAATCTCTCAGTAGACAGGAATTTTGGCCCGAGAGCGGGAAGGAGTGAAAACAGTCAGATAAAAACAATGACTGGAGGCGGACGTCAAAGTGCCAAAACACTCCTGGCAGGTCACAGCGATTAATATCTCATTCGGTGAGTCTCAGCATCCATCACTGGTGGAACTAATGCGCTTACGAAAAAATGCAGGTTATCTTTGTCCTGCAGGTGAGAGGGATAGATTTGGATGAAGAGACAATATTCCTCTCAAAGTCAAATTAAAGCTTCTCAAGCTATTTTACCTGAAGACTGCCTCGTGGTTGGAACTGATTTCACACATCACAGCAGGTCATTTCTATGGAAGATATGGTTTATTGATATTTGACAGGGCATAAGTGCAAGGTTGCGCTGAAATGAACCTGCCATAACAGATTCAGATTTTTTTGGCCACTTGGGGCAACAGGAAGAAGTTGCAAGCACAATACTGACATATCAGCTTTGAAGTTGATGTGGCGAACGTGTGAACAAAAAGTTTCTTTTTTGCACATCTAACATTTCTGGAGCAACATCATCACTCATTTGGACATGAGCTTCTGTCACCTGGCAAATTAAGTCTAATACTCACTCTTTATTTAGCTCTATTTTTCGGTCTCTAACTGTAATTTATTTTTGCTCCATAGTGCTAAATGCTCGAAAGTCTTTCCCAGCTGGTTTCAAATGATGTCTTGTTGCAGTTTGAAGCCGAGCATATAGGATACGATGAATTTTCAGAGCTTTTTCATAGCTGCCTGTTGTGTCTAAGGGCGCACTCAGACTTGACACAGCTGCTCCGTACCATGCCAAAGCACGATTTTCCCTCATCTCCACTCCCTCCCGCTGGCCTGCACTGACATTGCTCCAGCCCCAGCTGGGCCTGAGCGTGATTACATTTTCTACATAGGTCGCATCCGTGCTCATGCATGAGCAACCGTACTACGCCAAGGCACACCTCTCCCAACCATGCCAGGGCCAAGGTACAGAGTGCTCACACTGGTCAAAGAAACTGAACTTTGGGAATCAAAACGTGCTTGGGCACGGAGCGGATTCCCTAGTGTTTAATAGTAAAGTTGCAGTCCAGGCAGCTAAACTCAATATAAAGCTGTGTATAGTCAAGGGAAGCTGCATATTCATCTGTCACACTGTATGTAATATGTGATACGTTGTCATTGTGCTTCAACAATGGATCAAAAGACTACATGGAATCAAAAAAGGTGTCAGAGAATTGACACCTGACTCTGCAGTTCCCCTAAGCGCATTGGAGCATTTTAGTACCTTTTAGCTCTTTGTTTTGGTTCACTATCAACACTCACCTCAGGTTGTTTTCAGCCACAACAGGCCGTTTTAAATGGAAAAGGCTCTGAGCCAGCGCCAAACAGCAGGCAGACAACAGTTAGCTGCTACAAAGCCGGGAATTACCTCAGTCAGGACCAAAACGAAAATGGGATGAAAAAAGAAATACTAATAATCATGTGGACAGAAACATGATTTAAAATGAATTCTAACACATTCATCACTTCATTTGTTGATTATGTCAGTTTTGTGTTCACTTGTTCCTCAAAGTGTCCAAACCCCATTTTTCTCCAATTCTCTAAATCTAACTTATTAAAGACCCATGTATTCATATGTTTATGTAAAGGGTGTTGTAGTGCTATGGGCAGGGCCCTGGGTACTTTATATATGGCTGAGCATTCTAACCTTTGTAACAGGGAGTGAAGTTACTAGTTTTTGAACCTTTATTATTTATGAATGACTACTACGCAGGATAATATGAATCACTGATTTAAAATCCTGCAAATAATTATGTTTTGAAGTTAGGGTTAGGGTTAAGTACTGGGTTAAGTACTGTAATAAAAAGAACTTTTATAACATCGCAATAAGATGAAAATACGATGGAGAAAATAGTTGGGGTGACACACAGATGGGTACTGTGGGTTCATTAGACAGAGGTTTCAAGGTAAAAGGTTTCAGAATTACTCATAAATGTCTCGCATTGTTTGTTGTTTAACACAATTTGGAAAGTGATCTTGAGAATTTCTATGCATCTGGTTGATGATGGTGATGATGGTTACAAACAATATCTTTATAAATATATATCTTTAACAAAACTTTATTAGTATAGGCTCTAAAAAATTTAGACTCGAGGTCTCTCTCGAATCTGGGTTAGGGTTAGGTTACAAAAGGTGTGAGATTGTCACTTGGATCTCCAGGAACACTCTCCTCGAGGAACAGTTTTATTCTTTCTTTGAAAAATCTGGTGAATATACTTGTCGTTACACTTTTTATCTGTTACATCAAGACCAACATCAGTACAGATTACAACATGTTATTCTTGCCATAACTTAAGTGTTACGTCTGAAAATGCCATATTTTAGAATGGACTATGTGTTGTTGTTTTTTTTTCACTCAGTTTCCATTTTTGATCTAATGGACCTTGACATGGTCAATCTCTTGTTGAAACTGTCTTTTTTATAATTATGGATATTTGCTCCACCACTGTCAAAAGTGATGTAAAGGCCAAGTGTCTCTTAAATGAGTTAAGGTGATACTTCCTCTCTGATGTGTTCAGGGACACACTGGTGGAAGCTGACGTGCGGTCAAGGGCAGGAATGAGTTTCCATTTCGACATGCATATCTTCTCTGTTAGCGTAGACTGTGATTTGACAGATTTTGAAACTGGGAATAGCTCACTGCATGAGAACTCACTCACGTCCATCTGGTAAACATATAAGTGGAATTTCTGTCTGTCAAGTATAATGTCCAGTGGGTCTATTATGTAAATGGCCAGGAGCAGCACAGATTGAGATTTGATACGGATGGATCTTTGTAAATCTCATGAATGGCTTGAAGCCTTGTTGCTACATTACACTGCTGAGAACGCCACACCATCGATTTCATGGATATCATCTTTCTCTGTTCAGTATGAGATACAGATGTAGGATCTCTTTCCCACATATGAGATGCAATGTTCAACATGAAATGCTGCCGCGGAGGATTGTTTGTTTGCTTAGCCTCTGCTCTTCCTGTCGACAAGAAGTGGACGGCCGCAGTGGACAGTGGCATCGAGCAGCAAGAGTCTCATGGGTAAAAAAGCTCTGATGGATGAAGGTCCATGACTAAATGTGTTTGGACATCCACACACGCTACTACTGTGCACAAGGCATTCCTGACGTTGCCTTGAGATACTCAAGAAAGAATAACATCATAAAACATTTTCTTTTGATTTCTCAGACATTTAGATTTTGTTTCCTGATGCTTAAAGGTTCAGTGTGCAGGGTTAAGGGAGGTCTATTGGGAGAAATGGAATCTAACATTCACGGATATGTATAACGTTTTCAAAATGATGTTTTCATTTGTGGAAAATCACCTGAAAATTTAAGTTGTCATGTTTTGGTGACCTCATGAGCCCTTTTTATCCACAGAGGGGTCATCCTCCACGGAGTCCACCATGTTGCACCGGCAAGTACCTACTACATACAAAAGCTCTTGAATTTGGACAAACCAAACCGTAGCTCTACAGAGGGTCCTTTGTGTTTGTTGCATGTTTTTGCAAAGCCTGTCCTCATCAGAAAATGGTCAAGAATGCAAGGAGCTTATCACAACCCACTTATACATTTGTTGTGAGGCTGAGGAAAGTAATAATTACAGCTGCAAAGGAGAGAGGGAGAAGAAGACGTATAAAGAGTGAGTCGTCTGTATAGGGAGCAGGTTTTGGGATGGACGGTTGGGTTAATGTTGAAACAAAGTGCCTGGCTAGTTCGGCAAACTATACAAACAGCCAGGCTAATAATTAAATAGAGATTCTCGACTAGATCCACATCTCATAACACATTTGCTCTTAAACACAGTATTCGATTTGAATGTGTTTTCATGCTTGTATCTGTTAAATTACCCCTCTCATGTCACAGCAGACTCCGTTATCCCTTGCCTTTGTACTGACAGCTCATCTATACGTGAGAGTCTATGCCCGCCCCAGAGCCTGTAACAACCAATGAGCGATTGTGCAGACAGGTGACTCACTCTCTCTTCTTTCACCTCTCTCCTGAGCCACTTCCAGCAAAATCCAGCAATACAGTTTATATCAGTTTTTAAATCAACCTTACTGTTAGATGCCACTAAATCCCACACACTGGACAAACTGGAAGAGCTTTTATAACTAAGCTAATGAATAACCAATGAATGAAAAATGATCAGACTGAAGGGTTTTGTGTCCATGTATTGGAGAGGACAGTCCATTAGACCTCATAAATCTTCTCAAATCCGTTTGGATAAACTTCAAAGGTGCCAGACGGTGTTCAAGACAGACAGATCTCTGACCTGGCTGTGTATCCTCGACCTCCCCATGGTTTAATGCCATCCTTGAAGTATAAGAAAGCAGATCTAAGTCCTCTTTCATGTCCATGTTTCCACAGCTGCATTGAAGTGCCCAAGCACAACTTCTCTTCTCGGTACAAACATAAATGACTTCTGAGAGACTGTAAGAAGCCACTGAGATATTTTTCTTTAGGATTTAGAGCAGAATAAAGATGTCAGACCCTATTCAGCTGCCTAAAAGAAATGTAGCGTAGAGCAAGAAGACCACAACCCACTTGACGGGGGATCAGGAAATAATGAGGATCTGAAGCATCAAATTACGGCTAAATAACATACAATGGTAATCTTTGCAAACAGCGTGTCCTCCCCAGCATGTAAATATTTAGAATCCGTCACCAGAAACCGCTCCTCCGCGCACATCCAAGTAAATGTAAACTTGTTCAGTAGAAACAGAGGATGCAGCTACAAACACTTTCCAGATTCGCTCCAGAAATGTCATGTCGACACAATTTGTCTCATCTTGCAAAACAACCGAAGTTCCCCGCCGTGTTGTTTGGAGACGTGACACAGTGAGTCAACTCTGACGCGATGATGACTTGTACACGTACGTATTTGACGACCGGGAGATGCACAAACTGTCTCGCCACAAGAAACTTTGTCAGGTTCAAGTATCGTTGTGAAAACAGACCTTTCCTCATCTCATGTGGTGCCACTTACACGTGAAGAAACCGTCATTTTTTCCATGTTTACAGTATATGCTAGATATCCATATTCTGAAACAAACATAATGAGGAGTGGGGCTCTCTTCAGATAAGAGCAGATTAAATTTGACATATTTATCTGTGCTCTTTGACTGCAGTGTGGTTGTGATAGAAGAAAGAGCTTTGTGGTTATGTTCGATGTCCAAATCGGTTTGCTCACATCTGAAGATGCAGAACTGGAACAGCTGATTACATTTGTTTACTCATTTAAATGACCACCAGTCTGCAGGGATCTGCCCGGAAGAGACTTAGCGAAACGCATGACACGGAAACTAAAAATACATATTTTTTTTTATTTATGGGTGGAAGGATTGCATGTTGGCTGTCATGTAAATCAAAGAAGGCTTTTGCTTTAAGCTGTCTGATTGACCAGTTCGTTCATGCAAACAACACGGGTGAAGTGTTATATAGTGGCATGAAGGATTGGAAACAACCAGAGCAAAGTTCAGCGAGGTTAAATCTCTCTCGGAGGCCACCTCAAAGCACCGACACCACTTTGAGTTCTGTTTGGCATACCACTGAAAACATTCAGACAACAGGTTTCACTTTCTGGTCTCCTGGTGAGAATGTGTTTACAAATTCAGGCAACAGATTTAGTAATAGTGCAGTCTTGACGTACGTAGAATGATTATATTTCAGGCCCTCGCGCATTTAAAAGGAATAAAAAATCTCTTTCTGCAGTGTCCATGTTGCTCAATCCTTCCTCTCCGTCAATGACCAAATTAAAGACCACATCCTTTGACAAATGTTCGCCATGAAAAATTATCTGATGCACAAATCAAGTTAGGATTTGCTTGAGGTTTTTAAAACTTCCTCTTGTGAATGTAGAGTTGTAAATAAACTCTAAGCCCTCTCCCCAAGCACGTCAGATATTCATGGTCTACTCCCTTAAGATGTACTATAGGGAGCGCTCTGTCTGAGTCACTGATATGCTTCGGTTCACTTTTCCAGGCCTGGCAATATTTTCTCAGCTTCTGCAAATATTTTCGGGGACTAATTTGTCTTAAGGCTGCCGGCTTTGATATCCTTGTGTGGGAAAGTGAAATACAGATCAGCTGTCAACCACCTGTCAACATTTTTGAGATAAGTGTGATAAGTGTGCCATTTATTAGTACAATGCAGGTGACGACGTACGAGATGGCGCGGCGAGGCGATAATTGTGGTTCAACAATCCGAGTGTGACTAATCAAATAGGAAGCACAACCGTATTTGGATATCTCAGGAAATCCAAATGTTTGTAGCGATTGTATTGCGATTCATCAGCGAGGTCACGTCAGGATGATTAAAATAAATCCCTTCCCAGTCTGTACTCGCGGTGTAATATCCTCTGTGTTTGTTGCTATCTTACTTTTATTCTACAAACATAACAGCCAGTGACTAACTTTCATTTCCTCCCCTGATGTAGAGATAAGTTACAGGGATAAAATCAAAGCAAGAGTTGATGAGAAAAATCTTTAATTAAATCATGAACGTGTTTGTTTAGAACAGCTTTTGCGCCTCTCATACCAGTTTTGCCAAGCGAAAATTAAAACAAATCTTTCATACCTGCCTTTAGGCTGGCAAAAAAAAAAAAGTATATAAAAACATGCTGGTTTTGGGTATAAATTGAATTTGACGTATTTCCATCTGCTGTTATTATATTTATTGCATCATTATCACTGTATCTGGTCTTCAGCTGCCTATGGGACAGTAAATCTAGTTGCTACGCATGATTTGTGGTCAATTAAACTGGGCTGTATCAGAGCACACAGAGATAACCGAGAAAGAGCCCGCCTGGCTTGAGATACAAGGTTAATGGTAGGCTCTAACTCTTTTTTATAACTTAATTGCAATGAAATCCTTATTGCATAATCACTCCTATTTTTTTTTTCTCAGAGGTCAGGAACAGAAGATAAGAAGATCCACTCTTGTGTTTGTACACCAAATATGAAGCTAGATGGTTAGCTTGGCGAGATGACTTGATACAGGCACAAAGCTCATGTCTGGCTCCGTCTCTAATAAACAAAAACGTTGTGATATTACTGAAACTAACGAGCTGGAACACATACACCTACAAGTGGATCGTCTCATCAAGCTCCGCGTGGCAGAGCAAATAAGCATATTTCCCAAAATGCCAAGCCATACCTTTGATGCATCAAAAATATATGCAGTTTGGACTTGTTGCATCTCTACACTTTGAAACATTTCTCACTGCTGGAATAGAAACAGACGGCAACAATGATAAGAAGCAGCCTGACTGAAGGACAGGGTAATGTGCACCATATGTAACAGGCCTTGAGATTTCACTGAAGATTAACCACTTAGTCGTAAAACGTGAGCTGTAAATTGAATTTTTCTGTTAAAATCAAATCAAACCAGCATGCGAAAGAAGGTCCAACAGATCCCTCGGGATTTTATTTTTAGCACATATTCTGATACAAATCTTCCCACTGATGTAGAAGAATGATTAGATCTTGGCGTTGAATCAAAATATTGCTGCTGTATTACTGTCTTTCGTGGCTGTTTCATGACAATATTGACCTTGAGTTTCTGTGCATCTGCAATGCATTTTAAACCAATCATCAATAAAGCCAACGACTATCTTGACTTTGAAGTTTAGTGAAACTTTTACAGTTTCATGCATGCAATTCCTCGATGTCTATAAGACAAACAAGTGTGTCAACTTTAATTCAAATCGAACTTTATTTAAATGCCCGTATAAGATCTCATCTCACATGGAATAATCCTATTTAGAGTGCAGTACCATGGCTTTAAATAGTTCACTCAATACAGTGTAAGAACAGGCGGATACATGATGTGAAATGTTGTCATATAGAAAACATATTTTTGTAAGTTAAAAGCCAGAAACTTTGAGATGAAAACCAGGGTTCAAACTGTTCCAAAACATTCGCTTATCAGCCTAAAACACTATGTGTGCTGTCATCACATTATATGACAGAGAACATATCATTTATCTTACAGTGTTTTCACATACTCTCGGTCTGAGTCGACCAACACTCACTCTTTCCATTTTTATAAAGTCTGACTCTGAGGAAAACATCTCAGAATATCCAAGGCTGAGGTGACGCCCATTAAGCTTTGACAGGCACTGATAAAAAGAGAAGAAAGAAGATAGAAAAGATAAAGAAGTTTTATTTTTCCAGTGCTGCTGGGCTATCAGCTGGTCTCCAAGTAGTTAGAATCTGGGCCAACTGTGCAACTAACAGTATTATAAGATGTAGTCCGAAATAAGACATTTCAAAATGTTTTTAAATGAAAATGAAAGTTACTGGGTCCTTAGCTTTTCTCTGGAGGGGAAATAGAACATAACATGCATTTGCGTAATGTCAAATAATCCAAGTAATGAGCACTTAGGAGCACTATAGCATTTATGTTCTCCTAATGGACGAGCGTGAAGGATTCTGTGGCATCTTGACTTGTGGTCGCAAGTTGCAACCAACTGAACACAGCCAATGTTTGGCCAGTGTTTGGTTTGTCTGTCAGCGACATGGTTGATTCCATGGAAGAGGACCGTCTCCCACTGAAGATGTAAAAGAATCATTATAAGGCAACAAAAACACAAATGAAAACATAACTATGAACACAATATTTCATTTATGACAGTAGAGCCCCCCTAAATCCTAGACAGTAGACCTTTAAGTAAAGCAGTTAATCACACTGAGGTGTTAACATAAATGGATCACTAGCAGCACTATTGTGTGCCCTTCAAAGTAACATCCCTTTAACCAACCACCACCAGCAGCTTATCCAGAGATAGAATAATTGAACCATTATATTCAGAGGAAGTTGCCAATCACATGCTAGCACAACCACAATTACTGTTTATATTTAGTCAAAGCCAAAGTGATACTTGAGGCTCCTTTTCATTATTTTGCAAAGACAGATTTCTAGCCAGGCTCATCGGCAGGGCTCTGGGGATGGCAGTGATGATTTGCATCTCTGTGCACCACTCAGGTCCAGACTGAAATTCATAAGCAACTATTGGACGAATAGTGATACATTTATGCACAGACATGTATAGTGAACAGAGAATGTTTTTCACGTATTGTGAGTGCTTTGACTATAAGTTATAGTTATAGTTTTCACCAAGCCAAAAAACTTTCAAACTACACCACTCTCGGACTGGTTGTAGTCTGACAAAGTTCCTCAAAGACGATTAAAGAGGAAGAAATAACAATTTCTCACTGTTAAATGTCTTTGATCAGATGTTTTCAACAAATGGCAAAATAGTCTTTCATAGACCGAGCTTTCTAACCAACTGCCTCAGATTCCTGGTCTCAGAGCTCGGTTGCAAAAAGGAAAATCCACGTCTTCTTCAACACTCATCGCCTGTGGATTTCATTAAGAATTCAAACGTAGCCTCCATCTTGTTTTCATTTAACACGCTGCTCATCTGTGAGCACAATATCTCCTTTGACTGGTACAACACACGGATACGACTGAAACCGGTGGAGCAGCCTGAAAATGTCTCAGCTACACAGTGCACAGTGTGGCAAAGTATAGCACCGCTTCACTATATACATCAGCTTTGAATGATTCCATATTTAAATGCACTCAGTGAGAATCCAGATGCCAAAAGGTTTTGTTGTCCTACAGCCAATATCTCCATCTTTTTTAGTTGTAAATAAAAGAACTCAAGTCAAGTGTTAGTCAAATCAAATCAAATAAGCCTCAGTTCCTGTTTTCTTTTCTTTGCTAGAACAGTTCAGTTAACTGCTTATTTCTGTTATACAGCAATACATACACAAGGACAACGGGAACTATCTCGGTCCCACGAAAGAAGAAGAATACCGGTGGTCAACACAAATTCATTCTTCGAGAGACACAACAGACACGCCCTCGATCATAAGTCGCAGTGCCCATTTTTAGAAAAAACAGACACACATTAACATAAAAGAACACCGTAAACATACATTAAAATATCTCTAACTCTTCCACATCTTTTACAATAACATTAATCTGCTAGACACAGTCTTTTTGTTTCTTTGACAGCCAAACAAAAAGTCTCCCAAAATGCAAAACATACCACAAAACATTTCGGTTCAACCTGATTTAGTTTTATTTGGAGATTCATTACATTACAGTCTTTCACTCTTGCAGTTCATGGTATTGGCAGCCCACGGCCATTCTCCATGCGACGTAAAACCCTTCCCCGTGTTGTTCGTAACATAAGACGTTCATCTCATCTCATGGAGCGGGGGTTGCTCCTCCAACACAACTTATCCTGGCTCAACCCCATCTGGTTAAATTTTATGGGTGTAAGTCCGACTTTTAGAGGATACCTTTCCCTTTTCTCTTCTCTTATACAGAGCTCATTGTTTTCATATAATATACAACCACGTCTCTATGTCATTAGTTATAGATTTATTTATTTATTTTTTACATACAATCGTTAAATTGTTCTAAGTGAAGGCATTTCTCGTTGTCAGGCTATCTCTACTGCTAATTAAAGGCAGACATCATGGAAAGCTTTCAGTGTCGGTGGCTGCCCACTGCTCCCAAAAAGTGTCAAATTCAGAGGAGGAATTTTCCCATGATACAACTAAAGTATTAACTTTGGGCAAAAGTAGAACTTCCTCAAGTGTGACATGAGTATAAGTAAGTTATCTTAAGTTAGTTTAAGCGTTGTTAATGTAGCTCCTCAAAGATCAAGGTCACAAAGTTAAATTGATAAAAAAATAAGTTGGTCAAACTGGCCGAAAGAACAGATAATACAACATAAGCAACAACAGATCTTAACCACATACAAAATGTCTATTTTTTTCTCCATCATTTGTAGACGGTCCAGAGACGACTTGCTGGGGCAGGCGAGGAGGAAATTGCAGTAGTTTTATCGGGGTTATTATCTACAAGCGTGACCAATCCACTCTAGCTCAGGTTGTGATACAACAGAATTGAGTCTGGCAATGTCTTCTCTAATGGAGAAACACGCAGGTATCAATGATTTGATATGCTGGTCAAAAGCAGTGTGAGTAGAAGCCAAACTCTTACTTAGTACATTTCTATGCACAATTGCAGGACTTTGAGGATAATGATTTATATATGTATCAAGTCCCTGGCTGGCTGTGTCCATTTTATATCCCGTCTAATTACGTATCTTATATGATACTAATCAATCAAGAGGCCTTGTGTCAGCAGACAGGTCGCTGTTAATTTAAAAACTAAACCTGGCAGACTCTGTTGAGAAAGCTTTTTGTTCCAAGCACACTGTTTTCTTAGAAAGTGCTGTACCCTTGGGGAGAGAATTTTTGAATAAAGCTGTCATAATTGACTGTTTCTTAAAGCAACATTATTTAGAAATTGGCAGTTTGCGCAAACGCCACACTTTTTGAGTGCAGCACGTCTGTTGTAAAACAAAATCCCAGATCTGTAACAACTTGTTACTACAAACAAAACTCTTTACCTCATTACAGTGTTATGTGTTGAAAACTTGTACGTTGAAGTAAACATGTATGTAATGCTGTGATCCTGCCCTCTCACTGAAGTTACATGGTGCAGAAACAAGTGACGGAGATACCATTCACCCTGTTACAAGACACTGAACCGTCAGCATGATTCTGAAGTGGTTATTTTAAGGTAAAAAAAAAGTTACACCATGTTGCTTTAAGTAGGTATTCAGGCTGAAAAACAATCCTGCGTTAAAACAACAGAGTTTGACTAACAGATTACAGACTGTGAAGGCTCATCAGATCACTGTGCAAACACTGCATGGGGGTTTATTATTCAGAGACAGGATTTAGCATATTTATCACGGCCAGATCTATTTTATCATCGTCCTCAACCAGAAACACGATGTTCATATTACAAAATAATCCACCCTGAATGTGCATGTGCATGCATGTAATTGGCCAATGTAGCCCCTTGCTGGATGTGTTCACCTTGCAATGTGACAAAAGCCGAAATCATTTGATTTATTTGCCAGATGACCTTGCATTACGTGTGCTGAGCCCTCCTGGACTGGCACCTCTAATGTCACCTGACTGGCCTCATTCGACAAAAATGGAGGGCTACACAGGACTAAAGTGGGTCTGAACGTGGCCTAAGAGTGTCTGCACAGGGGTAAGGTAGTCATTACCTGAACAGCCTGGGGCGTACAACTGTCAGATTATATGTTGCCATACCAACAACTTCATAAAATTATACAAGTCGTTAAAATCGGCTCAAAATCATGCTGTTCGTTGTTTATTCCAATCAAGCAGAGGCCAATCCTGTCTCCTTCCAGCTCAGTCTGACAAGGAACAACCTTGAAGTCAACGTACTCAGGGGGAGTAAATCCCATGTCAAGTCAAATTGACCTGGAATAAACAAGTGATGATGATTCTGGGATACATCTGCGGTTAAGTTTAGATGGCACCGGAAAATATAACTTACAGTGTTTGCTCTTCATCCAAACATTTGAGGGAGACCTTCTGTCTGATGAAGTCAAAGCCCTTTTCCTCCGAGTTTCACCTGGGAAAAGAATCAGTGTGCCCTCTAATTTATACCAGTGATTTATGAGCTCACACACTCAGCACACATCCATAAAAGGCGCATCACCAAAAGGTAGCAAACAGATCCTCTGTTTGCATGCATGCCAATGATTTTCCATTAACAGAGCTCAGCTGCAGATGTTACAGATGCTGCGGGTAGTATGCTATCCTTTACGAACAGTGCCAGGGGCTAGTGGTATACACTGCTGTTTAGGATTCTCTGTGGACTTGGCTTTTATCCCTCTTTCTTGAAATGATGTCCACATGCTGGAGGAGTTGTTGAAGCTGTTGGCTCTGAAAACAACGTGATGACTATTTTCACTTGGAGCCAAAAATCTTTGCACACATTTGAAGATCTAATGAGAAAATCTTTATGCGCTGTAAAGTCTTCTAAGTACAGTGTTATGTTTCGCTACACTTTGTTTGATCAATTTTATCAGTTTAGAAAAAAAAAGCCCCACTCCTGACGGTATACGTTTTTTTCTTTGGCTCTCCCGAGTTATGGTTCATAGATTCCTCAAAAACACGTAGTGCCAAACAAGATCATTTAAGCTGATTGTGACAGATAATCGCAGCACTGCTCTCCGCAAGCACTGCAGAAGTAATGTACAAGATGAAACAGGGACTTCCTGGAAAATAGTCCCTTTGGTTACGGTACATTAAATCCACTCTGCTAAATGAGGCTGAACAACAATGAAAATATGAAACCTTTATAAATGTTTTTTACAAAAAAGTGTTTGTTCTTTTTTTTGGCCTTTCATGGCTTTACTGACAGAATAGCTGAAGAGGTAACAGGAAACAGGATCAGAGAGAGGGGGAGTGACACGCAGCAAAGGGCCCTAGGCTGGGAGTCGAACCCAGGTCCTCTGCAGCGAGGACAAAGCCTCTGTACATGGGACGCCTGCTCTACCAACTGAGCCAAACGGCGCTCCCCAAAAAAGTGTTTTAGAATGTCACAGCAGGACAAGCAATAGTGTCATACATTGCAGGAAGTGATTCTGGAGAAAGACATTTGAATGTTGAGTGTCACCCCTAGGAATCCCAGTGTTAATATAACTTAACATAACTTATATCATCACCTTATATCATCACTTGTCAATTTATCTCGCCATTATCAACAATTGTAGTTACCTCCTATCTTATCATATTTTCATGTGCCTTTATCTATCCTAATTCAATTTCTATTTGTGCTTACCCACTTGCTACTTTGTCTTTGTGCTGCTGCAACACCAGAATTTCCTCTCGGGGGATCAATAACAGATGATCTTATCTTGTGTTTTCTTATGTTATCGTATATAACCTTATCTTTGATAAGATGTGTGTAAGCGTTCATCAATAGCTATTAAATGTGGCTTTCTTTGCTCTAGCTTTCAGGGATTCACTGGAAACAACTCAAGCACAAACTGTACATGATGCAGAAGCCAAAAGCCAGAGCATGTTCAAATGTCATTGCAAACAACATGACGACTATGAGTTCAGTGTTAGTGTAACCTGTTGCTGACTGTCTTCTGTTGTTTTATAAAAAAGAATGTAATCTTCTGGGCAAAAAGTTTGTTTATGTGTTGTTTCGCTGTTCACACATTTTCTCCTCCTCTCAGTCTGACAGAGCAGCTGCTGCAGGCGTGTTTGCTGCCTCCGATGGGCATCATTACGAATGGAAGTCACCATTACCATCAAAAACACTTACCATAACCATCATTAAAAAGTGGAATTGCATTGTGTTTACCACTTTTCAGGTTTCAGGTGCCGACAAAACAAACAGGCTCGAGACATTTATTTCTGCCCATGACAAATGGTGTTTGTTTTTGTTATCACTCACAGGCTTATTTCTAAAATGTGAAAAACATGCACCAGAGAGCAACTGTACAACAGTCCTTGAACATATCAAACACACAACAGGAACGTTTAAGTGAAAAAAGATTGTCTTTTGCAGACTGCGTTTGCTTTGGTTGGCAGTGTTCACACAAACCTTGTGTTCGTCACGCTAACATGATTTAGTTCTGCATGTGATTTCTGACCCCTCCACCACCACCACACACATGCTTCAGGTTAGGAACAAGAGAGTGACTGCTGGTTTATACCTGTGTGAGTGCACGGAAACCACGGGACAGCTGTACCAACACACGGGCTTGTTATTGTTGCATTGTGGTGAACCTCATTCCCACAGCGGGACGCCTCCACGCTTACATCACCCAAGTCAAACGACCGTCACAACACGCCAGCTCCATTTGAAAATATACCGATGAGTGGATGGCGCATATAGATGCCAAAGTGTCCATGAGTCGGTGTCAGGCAGAGTTTATATGTGGTCAGGGTTGTAACACAGGATCTGTCTATATACATACTGAGGACTCTTCATTGTTCAGTGTGAAACTAGATATTTTTACAGTCTACTTTCCAGTTCATCATGAAAGTGTTTAAGTGTTTAAGTCCTTTTTTTACACACACTCACGCTACATAGATTGTAAGCGCTATAGTATATTTGAATGTGGTGTTTCGATGAAGTCAAACCAGATAACTGACTATATAAAGCTTAACGTGTAGTCAGAGATTATGTAAAGAAAATTTTTAGTAATGCAGCTCTGGCAAGTTTCAATCCAATAGAAAAATAAATAAAAATGTGCATGTTTTAGATTTTTGCTGTTGTACAATCGTAAAAACGAACGCATTTCTAAAGATTTCTGCGCCTGTGTTCTGCGTCCTGACTTAGGAAAGGGTTACGGGTCGAATTTTTGTTGTGTTCAGTTTCTAAAAAATCTGTGTTGCAATTAAGACAGGCGGAGTTATGTATATGTTAGTCATGGATATTATAAAACAAAACAATCCCTGATGAGTCTGTTGCAGACGTCTTCTTTGTGGGAACATTATGACCTCTGTATGGGATCGTGCCCACACACAGATCTGCTCTGATTTGAACTCAATCTGTGGATGGGAAAGATGTTCTGAGTTTAATCTGTCATCTGGTCAATATTTTGGGAAGACCATTGAGATTATTGCGAAAAGCTGTAGTGTCATAAGATGATTGTTGGCTAAAAATGAAAGTCATATGTGTCTTTTTCCACAAAGGTAGTACAGTCTATTGTGTGTAGGACTTGTTTCTAGTTCTATAACTATTCCCAGGTTGGTTTCTTCGAGTTTTAAAAAAAAATTCTGCATGACGAAAGCAAGCATATATATTGCTTGTTAAAGAAGGAATAACTGGAATGTAGAATGGGCTCTGATGAGGTTTAAGTAAAGCCAGTCTCACGCATGTTTGGGTCTTAGAGATTTGGAATGGATTAATTTTAGTCCGTCTCCATCTGTTAGAGACCTTGATGGATCTGTATTTTAGCCGCTGAGGTCTGTGTGTAAGCAACTGTTGCCTCCTCTCTGTCATTTACAAGACATTTTTCAGATAGAACTCTGACAGCCAATCAACAGAACCCTCTTCCAATAATTAGAAGTCAATAATAAAACATTAACAACAGTTCACATGACCCCTAAATTAAATGTTTGCGTGTGTAAGTGCTTGAAAAGTTTTCATTTTAAGATAAGATTTCAGTTAAAGCAACATTATGTAGAAATTCAGATTCTGTGCAATTTGGCGATTGCCTCGTGCCGAGTAACTCTGAGGGCTAGACACTTTTTTCTTCTGAGTTTCCTCAGCATCCCTTACATTACGTTCATCTCTGTTATGATGTCTGTACACACTGCATAGACCTCCTCGTGGCGGTCCACAGCCGCTGTGTGTCGGCAGCGTCAGCTCGGCCAGAAGAGCCAACGTGTATCTACAATATGCAGCAGTTACAGGTTGACTTTCAGGAAACGGAAAAGGAACTGAGGCAAAGCAGCCTGAGAATATCAGAGGGGGAAACCAGGAAAGACTTTCTCCATAAAATATGATTCAGTTTCACCAAATCAGTGATAATTGGTGCAGTACATGACTTAGTGTGGTAAAGCGTTTTGCACCGTGATGTTATACCGTCTCACTGGAGTTACATGGTGCAGAAAACGAGTGATGGCGGTCAGAGTGACTGAGACAGACACCATTCAACCATTCAAGACACTTTACCACTGATATGGATTTTAAGCTGTTACTTTAAGTATTTCCACATAAAAAAAATAATAATATTCCATATTATATTAGGTTGTGGATTTGAAACATTTGTATTACCATACTTTCTTAAATAAAAAATAACACCTATACCTTAACAACCAATGACGATCATAAAACAATCTCATCGTTGTTAAGAAGGGTTGTCCTCTAATCTGAAAAGATCTGTAAACATTTAAAGAAAATGTGTTGAGCTATTGTCTGCAAACTCCTTTCGATACTGTATACATTTGTTAGAATTGATAAACGTCATATATTTTTCAGTCCACTTAGAATAGTTATTTAGTCATTACAGAGGAGAATATTGAGGAATAAATCAACTCCTCCTAACAGATTGATTGCTCATGTGTCATCCTGTCTGGCAGATCTCCATTATTAGTATTCACCTGTCTCATTTAAAGATGGATTATCTCCCAAATAGAAAATGAATAGTTTTTCGTACAAAAATAATTACTGGCCAGATCATTTTGAGGCAGGTTTAGTTTCATGACAAGCCTTTTAATTAATGTTAAACCCCGGTGTGAGAGGAGGCAGGAGCTGAAGAGGAGACGGTATAATTGGGAGATTTTTTAAAGTATTCCCCAGTCTTCAGCTCTTCTTAACGAAATGTCACATTAAAATGTATCTCCTGTGAGTATTTGTTACTGCCTCGCATTCGAATGTTTGTTCAGAAGTTTATGTTGCTGAAACTTCTTTTGCAATGGATTTAAATAACATGTCATAACTTGTTTGTGGGCGTTGGTCTCAAAGCATCTTACAAATTAGCAGTTTCTGCTAAAATACGTTCACAACAGAACAGAGAACCAAAGCTTTGTCGGAGTCCAGTGCAACTTTATGTGCCAAGCTGTTTTTACGTTTTGTGTTGTTCATAAAAGAAAAAAATGAATGAGGCTCGAATGAGGTTCATTAAAGCATTGCACAGTGTCTAACACCTAATGTGACAAATCAGTGACGTCTCCAGGTGCTTTTGCATGAATGAGGAAAACTTTGCACAGACTTTTGGCCGACACACTCACAGCTGGCCTGAGGCATAAACAGATGAAGTGGCTGCTTGGGGCCTTGCAGTCATTCTAGTTTAATGTAATCAACCACATGAATTCAATAACAGCCTTTTTTTCTTATCTTGTTAGGTTGCATGCGTGTCGGTGCTTGTAGCATTGTGTGAGGTTGTGTGATGTCAGCATAGTTTAAAAGCCCTGCAGACCTTTTTCATTTTCTTATTCATAATTTTGAGTGGTTGGATCGTAAATGAACTCACAATTTTTGGCCAAAGTTAGATTTTTGTGATTTCACATGAAAGATTTCTGGGTAACACATTACAGCAAGATCCGACGCTTAACTCACAAACATGTGAGTGGTTGCTAAGGAATGAATCAGAAATGACTTGACCCTTAATTAATGGATAATTCCTGAAAACTGTAATTCAAGGACTATATGGTAGATAATGATCAGTTACTAGAGAGCAGACTGGGAGATACATTGGTAATGATTAGCACATACATAATTTTGAATCTAAATACTGTCCACTTTTTTAATTAGTTGTTCCTGATTAGCTGTGAACCAGTCACTAGGTGAGTGGCAAACTAGCGATAACGCATTATTAATAACTTCATCATAAGTTTTATTTTTGTGCGCCTAACACGTTGACTCAGTAATTACTGATTACTTAATCTTTAGTTACTCTTTTCGTGTATCATATTGTTATCATAAAGTAATTAAGGACAACTTACAAACAACTCTGTATTGTGTTTATCTTTACTTCAAAGTGCACAAAAGAGTATTATTAAGTTATTAGTAATTAATGAGTTGTTATTAGAAAATCAGTGGTCAGTAGTTTGATTCACAGATGTTTATGAACTAATCATTACCTAATAATTAATTAACATAGTATCTCCCAGTCTGTTTTCTAGTAACTCATCGATATCTACTATATATTCCTCAATTCACAGTTATTCCGGAATCTCTCATTAACAGATGTTTAATTGCCAAGTGGTTCCTGATTCATTCCTGAATTGTTTCTTAGTAACTACTCACCTTTTTGTGTCCCTTATTGTAAAATGTTACTGATTTCGGCAAAGTGTTTTTGTCTGAGCTCTGTCAGGAAAATGTAACACACACATGCACAATTCCAGAGGCTTTGCATCAAAAAGGGATGACACTCGTTGGGTTGCTCATTCATATCTCAAGGGTGCTGTCAATCAAAACTGATCAAACCACAACCTCAGGCTTAACAAGCTTTTGTGTGTAAACTCTTAATCAGAAATACCTGAGCATGATATTTCCAAACTTAAACTTTTTGATTGTATTCATTGTTATAAACAGTTGTTTATACATGTTTATAGGGGACACTGTATGTTTTCAGTGCAACCTCCACCTCTTGTTTTTATTGAATGGTGGATGCTTTATTCACCAGCAACGTATTTTACAAAGTTCACACTCTCTTATATTTATTCAGGGAAATATGTTCTGGAATACTGAAAAAGGGGCCCTTCATTCTGCTCCCCTTCACTTTTGAAAAAGATCCATGGATCAGAAAGAAAAAACATACAAGTTATGGTTTCACTTTTGGTTTCTTGTTAATTCTTCTGTCACACACTTCCTCATCTCACCTTGGAGGCTTCATTTCGTACTAAAACAACAGAATCTTCCAATTTCAGGGAACAGATTGAAAAAAAAACTGTGAAATCATCACGTGCCATTTAATTGAAAAAGATAGTAATTCCCTGGATCTGCATACAAGACACTTTTTTGTGCTTAGCCAATCAAGATTAATTTAATGAGGTATTCCTAAGTCCTTTACTTGAGGGTGAGTGCTGATTAAGCAAAGCAAAATAGTTTGGATTCATTCTAGTTTCATTTGAGGAGCAGCAGTGAAGACACAACCTACAGCACCTTTAGCAACATGTGGTATGAGTTACAAGGTGTTAATGCATACGGTTATCTCATCTAACCCACAGATGGATGCCTGATGCCAACAACCACTTCAAAGCATCAGCGCATCAGCTTGTAATTCACTCAATTATCCACATCAAGACATTTTACTTTTTCCTTGAGTCTCTTTCTAGTTATTCAGGATCTATTTTTAAAGTAATTATTTCTTTCAAGTTGAACAAAAGAAGCCCCTCTTCGTTTGCAGCACTTTATTTTGTAGTGTTTGGGTGTTGGCCATCCGTGCAGTAGGTCACTGCTGCTGTGTGAAGAAACACATGCTTGTATTCTGGGAATAAAACGAGACTCATTTATCTCTCAACATGTCTGGTCAGATTGTAGCTAGCATGCAGCAAGACATCTTTCAGGCTATTCAGCTGAACAAATAACTGACAATACCGCGCCTGCATGTGCCTCACTGAGAGTGTCAGATGAAAGGAACAAAGGTGTTAACAACTTACATGTGACTGCACGAGTTCAAGTTGAGGTTGGGAACAATAAAATGCTTTTGCCTCTATGTGGCTGAACAAAATCAGAAATACAAATTATTATATAATTATTATGTAATTTGTATAAAATGAAGCAAAAATTAAGAGATATTAATAGTTTCTATATGTAACCTGGTTATGTTAGTTTCTGAAATATGAGCGGATACAAAAAAGTTGTTATGTGAGGATGTTGTGCAAATGGAATGACACAACAGCAACATGACTACTTTAAGGTGGACGTGAGTGAAGAAATAAGGAGTTTTTAGTCAAGAGCAAGATGACATTTAAACAAAAAGACTGCCTCCACTTTGACTGCGGCATGAAAGTAAAAGAGATATCTGAATGATGGTTGTTTGACAAGTCTGATTTATCTTTTGTTTCAGTGTCTGAAAAAGGAGAGATTATTTTGATTTAATGTCTGGTTTACTGAAAGATTCCTCCACTCATGACTTCCAGGAACAATTTGGGAGCTGAATTGCCTGAGGGAGAAAGTGACAGCTGACTGGTTGTGTTTGGACACTATGTATGGCACTGATATTGCAATCACTCACATCAGCTTGATGACTCACAGCAGTGTCACACTTGAATTAAGCTGTTTGACTTCACCTGTAATCAACCCTGATTGGTCCTGACTGTGCATGAAGAACCGCTTTACGGTACAGCATCACAGTCTTACATGTAGTTTCATTTAACCAAAGCACACTGTAGCAGTTCCAGATAGCATCTTTTTCCATATTTGGTGGCTTTCTATGGAAAACAAGCGACTCTTTAAAGAACAGGATGGAATTTTCCTCTTTTTTTCAGTCAAACAAAGGATCACTTCTAATCATGTAGATGCTAAAAGCATCGCCCAGATGTTGTTTGATTTTAGGAAGGAGAAGGCACTGTCAAAGTGAGAACTGAATCTCAGTGTTCAGGGAGAAGGGGGGGAGAAATAGTTATGAGGCGCAGTCTGCTCATACTCAACTCAGTTTCCCTCAGAGGAAAATAACATGAGGGGCGGGGGCTACTGAGATTGTTAGATACAGAGCTTCAGCAAGGCAGACATCAATCTGGATGCAGCGAGGGATGAGGGGCTGAGAGGTCCAGAAATAACTTCCCGGAGGATCGTTTTAAAGGTAACAAAATCACTTGATATGGTTGTGTGCTCATTTAAAAAGTTCAGATGGTCCAAAGGCTTGAGATGTGTGTATGTGTGTAGTTAATCCGAAATTTCAATAAAATAGTTGCATTTTGTTTCTCTGCAGACATGAGCGCTTCTTTTGGATTACGCACCGATTGAACACACGGGCAACTAAAAAAAAAACAACTTTTAATGGAGTGAGCTGGAGGAAAAATCTGGCAGGGAGACAACATTTCCAAACAGCTGAAAGCGACCCTGACTCTTGTTTTGTGATGTGACCGCTGGCTGCGCCGAATTGGCGCTTTTACGCACGATGGAGGACCTTTTACGCGAGCAAAATAGCTGGGCGCAGAACGCTTCATGGAGCAACTTAAGCCGTGGAAATGAGAGTCATTTAGGAAACACGACAGTGAATCCTCTGAAGCGAAACGAAGAAGTGGCCAAAGTGGAGGTTGCCGTCCTGGTGCTGGTGCTCCTGCTCGCTCTGACCGGCAACCTGTGCGTCCTGTGGGCCATCCACGCCACCAAGCACAGCCAGTCTCGGATGTATTTCTTCATGAAGCACCTGAGCATCGCGGACCTCGTCGTTGCAGTGTTTCAGGTCTTGCCGCAGCTCATCTGGGATATCACATTTCGCTTCTATGGGCCGGATTTGCTGTGCAGGCTGGTGAAATACCTCCAGGTCGTGGGCATGTTCGCGTCCACCTACATGCTCGTCCTGATGTCCATCGACAGGTGCCTGGCGATCTGCCAGCCTCTCCGCTCCGTGCACAAGAGGAACGACCGCTTGTGCGTGATCGCCTCCTGGGTGCTCAGCCTGATATTCAGCTCCCCTCAAGCCTACATATTCTCCTTGAAGGAGGTGGGGGACGGTGTGTACGACTGCTGGGGGGACTTTGTGCAGCCGTGGGGAGCCAAAGCTTACATCACGTGGATGAGCCTCAGCATTTACATCCTCCCAGTGGCGATTTTAAGCGTCTGCTATGGCTTGATATGTTTCAAAATATGGCAGAATTTCAATTTGAAAACCAGAAGGGAGCACATCCTGGCTCTGACCGCAAGGCCCTCCAAAGGCGCGCTCCCCCTCACCCGTGTGAGCAGCGTGAGGCTCATTTCAAAAGCGAAGATCCGCACAGTGAAAATGACATTTGTGGT
Organism: Diplodus sargus; assembly: GCA_903131615.1. Classification (NCBI taxonomy): domain Eukaryota; kingdom Metazoa; phylum Chordata; class Actinopteri; order Spariformes; family Sparidae; genus Diplodus; species Diplodus sargus. The sequence continues at coordinate 4,257,207 of CAEMYA010000071.1, forward strand.
GGTGGTCGCCTACATAACGTGCTGGACTCCCTTCTTCTTTGTCCAGATGTGGTCTGCATGGGACCCTGCGGCACCAAGAGAAGGTAAATGACAGTCACCTCTTTCTTCATAGTGTGCCAAGTGCTCAGTGACACAGTGGAGCATCATCTTCTAAATTCTAAAATTTAAACCCTGTTAAAAAAGAGATGTTTTTCAGCACCAAGTGTGTCATTCTTCCACTTCACAGAATACGTCTGGGAATGCATGAGAGCACTCCACTTCCAAGGCAACACAATGGCGTTTAACTTCAGACTTCCTCTGTGAACGCACAGTGTCACTTATCAGTTTGGGGGGAAATTCAGTGGGAGAGTAAATGTACAGGACATCAAAGAGCTCCTTTATCTGCCTCCCACTGTTGGTTTATATAATTTAGCTGATTGTTCAGATTTACTCTTCACATCCACTCATTAAAGAGGACAAGAACAAGGGAGAGGACATCCAGAGATTCAGATGTAGGCCAGACTCAGCCAAGCTAATCATCTTTCTGTTTTGGTCCTCTTCCAAGCAGCTTTGCATAAAACTAGGAAAACAAACACATTAAAGCCAAGAATGCATGCAGTGTACAGATAACAGACTGGAAAGGGGCAAATGTTGCATCAGGGGCCCTCGCGTTGTTTGGATGGATGGACTCGACCTCTGTTACCGTTTAGCATTTTAAAACATTTCTGAGTTCATTTGATTTTCATAATGAACTAGAATGCCAAACTATGGAAGAGTGACTTTCTCCCAAAAAAGCTGAGAAAAATGAAAAGCAGCCCTGTTTCAGCTATTTTTTTTTTTTTTGTACTTGCCTGTTGTGGATAATCCATATGTTTTCTTACGTGTAGGAATCAGGAGAGCCTTCTCAATGGATAGAGGAATACAAAAAAAGTTACTTTATGTGGAACATACGAAAGAACCATGCATATGTTTTGTTACAGTATAGCATTAAGAGATTCTTCTGTTACTGGCAGTTGTAAAAAAAGTTAAACTATAACACTTAAATAATCAAATTATAGACTTACGTAATGCTAACAGCTAATGTTTGACTCATGATAACAAATGCAGGACTGATCATGAATTCCCATTGCTCACCATTAACAAACAACCAAGTGACTTTATCTGAGAAGCTCACACTGGATAAATCATTAACATGGAATCCAGCGATAATAAAATGAAATAAATTGACCGTTGGATGCAAACTTTAAAACTCTGTTTGAGCTCCTGTCTCTTTAAGGCCCCCTGAATACCCAGTCTCCTCTGATTGGTCCGCTCACACATGCCTGACCCAGCACTGCTAACAACATGTTTATGATCTGTGCCATATGTAGTGTCCAAACAAAACCGGTCAGCTGTCACTTTCTCCCTCAGACAGAATTCAGCTCCCAAATTGTTCCTGGAAGTCATGAAGGGAGGATTCTTTCAGTAAACCGGACACTAAATCAAAATGATCCCTCCTTTTTCCAGACACTGAAACAAACAAAAGATAATTCAGACTTGTAAAACAGGCGGATCTTTTACTTTCATGCAGCAGTCGAAGTAGAGGCAGTATTTTTGTTTAAATGTCATTTTCACGAGAACATACATAAAAATACTGTCGGAAAGGAAGAACAAAACAATATAAATAAATACTGTTGGAGTTAAAAAAAGATAATAAATAAATTCAGTAATATAACTGAATTCCAGCTAATTAAGCACTCATATCAATAAATGCATTAGCCACTGTGGAAGAACATTCTGTAACTGAGTAGTAAATACAAAACAACTTTTAACTAACATTTGTCGGTGCTGAGCAACGTCAATTCATGACACATCATTAAATCTTCACGAGTCATTCATTAGTTAGGTATTAAGAATATACGTATGATTTGAAACCCAATCAGTAATTGTTAACAGTAAATTATAATAGCAGCTAACTGTGGTAGGCCTGAAGTAAAATGATATGATTTACTGTGTGTGTAAGAAAGGAGGAGAGAGGAAAGGTCAATTTAAAATATTTCAATATGTTTTCAGGATTTGAAGGAATTTCACGAAAGGTCGACTGGAAGATTTAAAAACATAAATCAGCTGTTTCGGATAAAATTTATGTTGATTCAGAAGAACATTTTTAAGCGTTTTGAATTTCTCTGACTATCTTCTTATCGTTACCTCTTTATCGGAGACTCTTGAATGTTTCACAAAAGGTCAACTGTAAGATTGAACAGATAAATCAGCTGCTCTGAATACAACTCATGTACATTTAGAAGAACACTTTTTAAAGGGAAGTTTCTGTTCAATCCCAGGCGTAAAAGAAAAAGTGATCTAAATGTCTTACTTCTCATCGCTACCTCTTTACGGGATACTCTTGAGCACTCAGGTTAAGACTCCACTCAGGTGAGTTTCTTATTTACGAAACAGTTCAATCAAACATGTGAAAATGAACCCTGTCTCCCAGGGCCTGAACTTCGTCCCATTTCACAATCTGCGGTGGATCCACTGATAGTGAGGCAGAAGCCAACTTTGTGCAATGTTTGCTTAACTTTTTATCCTCGGAATTATCTTCGCTAGTGACGGCAGTATCATCACAGTCCTTCCTTTGAGTTCAACCTCAGTCTCTTTCCATTTCTCCAAATTCAATCTCGGAAGAGTTGTACATCATGATATGAGAGAAAAGCAGCCAAGATGAATGTTTGTCTTTTATTTCTGGCGGCACAAGAAAGTGCCGAATGTTCTGTAAGTCGAGGTTAGAAAAGAAGAAACAGCGCTGTCATTTCGTGGTATTTCTCCTGACGAGAGCAGAGCTCCCCTTGGCACCAAACAATCTCCGAGCTCTGGAGTGGGTGTTCGACTTATCTGTTGGATCCTAATTTTTGACGGGCCATTCGGTTGACACCTCTCACAATAAAGAGAGTCAGAGCGCCGTGGACGGAACAGCCCAGCAGTTTCACTTGAGGAGCGAAGAAGACAACGCACACTGAATCATTCTCACCCCATTAAGGAACGAGGAAAAAAAACTTGGCAGTCGTCCACTTTCCACTATTTAAATGCCGTACTTCTTCAATATGCTCTTTGCCTCTCACAATTGGAAATGTAATCAAATGAGTGAAGGGCAAAATAACGTATGTTTTCCCCTCCAGGACAGCCTCATCTAATCGAAACCATTTGTCATGTTTGTGTAAAGCAGCTTAAAATCCTATTTATTTGCCATCCATCAACCTTTTTCCAGTTATAACCTCCAACGTTTTTTTTTTTTTATGGCTGTCTGCAATGCTTCAGCTTGTCAGTTCATATATTTCTCTGTAAATAATGTGTAATACAAGCACAGCTGCATTGGATGTGGACTGACCTTTATGTAGTAGAAATGAAGAGAGCGCAAACAGTCACTCGTACCTCAAGTTTAACTTGGAGAAACGTAGATTAATTAGCACACCTTTTTATTCCCTGCAAAACAGTCACAAAAAAGGATTAATGGATACTACAGCCATTACAGTAGCCCGTTAGCATTCTAGTGTTTCCTAAGTATTGCTAAACACGAGCTGATGGGTATTACGTTACTAATATTTGGCCATAAACCAAAAAAACTGTTGTTCAAACTGAAACTACGATGAAAAGTCAGTGGGTCAAAGTTATTACAATTCATCCTCCTCAGGGGACGATGAATGACCTTTGACATATTAAAAGGAAAATTCCATCAATTTTTCTCATCCAAGTGTGTTTGTGTGTTTACATGTCTTGGGGAGAACTACTGTGTATGTAAACACATAGTATAAAGCCTTTTGTGGCTCAAAAGGAAGCTTCATGTAAGCTGCATTGTGGGTAATGCAGGTGCCAGTTTTTGAAAAGGGAGAAGAATGCAGTTCTGCGGCATCAGTTTTTGAGTATTTATTTGTATACAGTGCATGATGAATCAGACAGTGTTATGGCAAGCAATGCCAGACCAGTGGACAGTGTTTTCAAGAACCTGGTGACTACATTACCCACAATGCAACATAGCCACTGAGTAACATTGCTGGAGACAATTTATCAGATCATATGTATTCCCCTGGAGCCACAAAGGACTTTATACTACTTTTTTCACATATGTTGTCGTACTCCCCAAAACACACTTCAGTGTATGAGTCAACCTTTAAGTCTGGAAAAAATGGTCCAAACAACAGACCAACCAGCTAAGGGACAGGCTGACATTGGCATCCCTACGGCCTGATGGCTAAAAACACATGAAAGTGTGGCTCAAAAGATCAAGCAAAGCACAAACACACTGAGTCTGAGCTTTAGCCCACAACCAGGTGATCACATCATACTGGAATGGAGAAAAACTTGAGCTTTTTGAAAGATCCACTCATCCATTCCTTTTCTAAACCGCTTATCCTATTCATGGAGGCAGGGGGCTGGAGCCTGTCCCAGCATGCACTGGGGAAGAAACAGGGTACAACCTGGACAGATTGTGGGTCATAGCCAAGTTTTCTTTTAAGGATAAGGCTAGCAATAATTTATAGTTTTTTGTCTTGTCAACAAATTCCATGAAGTAGTCCACATCGCATTGTTTTATGACTTCTTCACCCTGCCTGTGGCACGCAGCCCCAAACCCTCTGGTTCCTACTGAAGATGGAAATCTTTAAAAAAAAAAAAAAAAGACTCAGAAACACAGAGTTTCATTTTCTGGAAAAGGTTTTTAGCTAATGTCAGTCAAACAGGAGACTTGTGACAGATTCGTGGGACGGCTGCCAAGTGAGAGACCACTGTTAGAGACCGCTCCACCAGCATGGTTCAACCAACAAAACCAGGTATTTTTAATGAGACACTGAGACATTTTCCAATGGTGTCTGTGGTGACAACACTGAACATTTTCAAGGAGACGTCACAGCATTTTCTTGCTGTGTTTGTGGCGACAAAACCAAGAACTGTAAGCCAAAACATGATCTTATCCTGACCCTAAGTGGTTTTTGTGCCAAACCAGACCCTCATCACAGCATTGTTACAACATGGAGACGTACCATATTAACAATTGGGTTGCGGGATTTACTCAAACTAAACTTCAATGGTAACGTGTATAGCAATAAAGGAACGTGTCTCGCAGTGTGACATGGTCATCGATGTGTTTTTAATCATTTTTCAACAACAATGCAGCTCTGTGTCACTGAGGAGTAAAAAATATCCAACATTGGCTCCACAGAAAGTGCTCGAAGAGTCAACTCACCGTCAATTTTGAACTTTTCATGTGATTTGCAGACAATATTAACAGTGTAGAAACCAACAGTCTTACTCGGAATAAAACTGCTCTTCTCTGTGTCTCTCCACAGACATGGCCTTCATCATCGCCATGTTGCTGGCCAGCCTCAACAGCTGCTGCAACCCCTGGATCTACATGTTCTTTGCCGGTCACCTGTTCCAGGACCTGACGCGTTGCTTCTTCTGCTGCTGCAGACAGTACCTGACAGCCTCCACCTGCAGCTGTGATCGACCGTGCCGGCACAAGAGCAGCTCCGCCACTTACGTCATCAAGAACGAGAGCAGCCAGCGGAGCCTCACACACACATCCAGCACGGGGGGACCTGGACATTGAAGAGCCAGCTGAAAGCCGACCAGGCTTCCTGTAGTCGAGCAACCTGGCAATCCCCCACTTTTTCAGGCATTTAATGATCTGCAGCGGTGGACCATTGCAACATGTTTTAAATTGAGCTAAATAGACAATGTAAACCTCCTGTCCCGCAAATGCCCTGCATCCTGTGATAACAAAGACCAGAACAAAATGTCTCCAATCGTAATGGATGTGTGCCCTCGGCTTTCCTTCCTCTGCACCAGAATCCTGCACATGAAATATTTCTCGCATAATGTAGGCTTCAGCAGTTCCAGATTTACCCCCCCCTTCTTCCTGTATAAACAGCCATGAAGATATCCATGAAGAGTTGTTGTTTGTATGCTTCCCTGCTCCAGCCTTAAATCTTAAAGTCTGTGACAGTTGTTGTCCTGACCTTCAAGCAAATGTAATCATCACACCAATCATATTAATTTTGCACAGGGAGATCCCTTCCACGAAGCAAAGTATTTTAAGAAAGAGTTTGTCAGATTACAAAAAATGTCTTTGTTCTGTGCAAATGAGCTCTAATCCAGTTACTGTAATGATTGTTTGCTCCTTAAAGCAACGATACTTTGTGCAAAAAGTATTTTAAGGTTATATAATTAAATTTTATGGTCAGTTAAATCACAATGTTGGTACGCATGAATGATATAAGGTTATTAAGATAACATCCACCCTCAAGGTTTGGTTTATTTCAAACATCTCCACTGAAATTCATCAACAAAGCAAAACCCATGAGGAATGCATTTTACCACACGGGGGCTGGTTTCCATGTTTTTCAGCAGGCCTTCGTGTGCCGCACATCAAACAGTGTTTGTCTGCCGCGATGTATTATGAAATTCACTTTGTAAAAACTTTCCACTGCTACTTGTTTGTGTTAACATGTCATGTTTTTATCAACTCCATCTCCTCTTTTTCTCGTGGAAGGTGCTCAAAAGGCCGTCAGGTTTTAGGCGCACTGAAGCACATTTCATCTGGAATAATGGTTCCCCCTTGTGGACACCTCGATATCCTGAACAATGAGTCTCCTCTCTGTCTCTCGTTGCGTTCTATTTGACACAATATGCCGACTGCTTGTACTACGAAGGATTTCAGTGTCCGAAACAGATAATGTGCATTCTTGCCTCATTAGGTCTGTGTGCAAATTTCTGTAACTTCGCTAGATAGCCTGGCAAGTTGTCGAGCATAACATACAGCTCAGATAACAACCATAGAGAGCAGTTAAAGGTGAAAGAGGGTAGTGTACATTGATATGCAGTCCATATAAGTGTCATCAAAGTCTAACATTTGGCACAACCACTACATTTACTCAGGTTTGAATGTTTCTATCATGGTATTTGGGAGACAGTATTTATGTTTTAGTACAATTTGAGATGCTCATAGTCGGGGTTCTGCTTTTATTTTGGGTGTCTACTAAAATGTTCACACCCTTTGATATGCAAAAACAACAATATTATAGAGAGAAATTTGTGTTTAGAACGTTTTTAGATCTTTTTTTATACATTACAAGCACAAAAAAAAGCATCACGGTAGACACCAAATCTACTAAAAATTAAAACAAACAAACAAAATAATGACTGATCATCTCATACTTTCTGTTTGTTTATGCCTCATGGATCCTCTGAAAGTCAGCGAAATGTCCAGATAAGTCTCTATGAGCAGCTGTACTGCTCTCACGCCTCCTTGCGTACCATTCCTTTCAGACTGCTATATACCTTATCCACAATCTTGCACACTGGGCGAACAACGGCCTTCATGACCTCCAAGAGGGGTTGACATAGACACTGGAACTCAAACTTCAAGCTCTTAATGCACGGCGCAACAATCCAGATCTGCAAGAATGACAGAAAAGCAAACAGCAAGCCCCAGAGCAGCGACAAAGGTAAGCCAAAGATGGCAGTCAGGCCGCGATAAATCCAGCGCTTTGACTCTGTGAAGATTCTGAAGCTGTATTTCCACACACAATCCACACTGCGTACGCCGGCAGGCTCTGCGATCACATTTTCAAAGTCGACCTAGAGCACACAGAAAAGGTTCACTGATTAAGAGTATTTGTCATGACGGTTTAAAGGGTCAGTTCATACAAATCACAAATAAACCTAGTGCTCCCGTTTACTTCAGGCAGAATCCAGCCATGCATACAAATACACAGATCTCACCCTGAGACACCAGGTACATAAAATGACATTCATATTATAGTGAAGACTGAAGGTTATCCTAAGTAAGACATTGTTTCTGGAAACAGATATTTATGTTGGTTGTACAAATAATTTTAAACCCTCTCCAAATAAAAGTATATTAATAAAAGTGTCAACCACCCCTTGAAGGATTAAAGGAACAGGCTCCACAGTTGTCTACCTTCACCAAAACAATCCAAAGGCATAAATATCATGAAATTACAATAAGAGGAAACACATTAATGTTTTATTTTTTCCATGAGCTCGCCTTTTAAAACTTACTTAGCTCTCTTAAACTTCCCAGCTAACTACTAGAAAGTTTTTAATCATCCACTAAGATTTTTCTATAAAAGCTTAAAGCTCTATAAACAAAAATGCCATCCAACCACCATCAGCAAGTAAAAAGAAATGATTTACACCTTGTCAACACCCTCAGTGATTTTCGCAGGGTCCCTGTCATCCAAGTTAATTTCGCTACTGATCAGCGGCTCCCTCTCGTCACTTTCAGCCATGGTCCTGCTGTCTGACTGACGGAGCAGGCTAAATCTGGGATAATAAAGCCAGAGAGGCTGAGATGACAGCCATGTGGCTACACTCAAAGCCACAAAGACGGAAGCAGGCAATTCACACTGCTGAAACGAAAGTGCCTTACTGCCCTTTTTTTCTTTGTCAGCACATGGGTGCTGAACGCTGCCTGTACAAACCAATATAAAACACAAGTTACTAAGGACATAACTTGGCAACAGCGTTTGCATTAAAGGTGCATAGTATAAAATTTTGCCACTTACTTACTGAAAACAAACAGGGCACAAACTGTAACTGTGGCGGACATTAGCTCATTAGCTCAGTTAGCCTTGCAGCTAGCAGTCTGGACCAGGAGCTTAAAGCACCAGGGTTGTGTTGGTGTTCTTTACTGTACACCACAAGCACAGAAGTAGATGGACTGGGATGGGCTGGGGCTAGCTAGTTAGCATGCTAACTTCAGTAGATAGCATCAAAAGGTGTTGATATGTGTAATAGCAAAATGTATCATTTGCATTAAACCCTGCATATTGTTACCTTGCATTACCTTGCACTGTTTCATTTCAAGTATTGACTTACAACCTTGCATTTTATTACAACAGCTCCCTCCGTGACCCGACCCCGGAGAAGCGGAAGATAATGGATGGATGGACGGATAGAGAGCATTCAATTGAGGGAGAGAAAAAGAGAGAGGTTAGAAACTCAAGCAAGGGAGAAAGGAAGTAAGAAACAAACTGATGAGTTACAAGATCAGGAAAGGACTGGGAAAGGCAGGCATAAAATATACAAAATACACATTGCCTCTCTGACCAAGGTGACCCTGATCATGAAGGAGCAGCAGCACAGGCAGAAGAAGCTGCTGATGGAAGCTCTGAAGAGTGGCAGATATTGTAAAACTCAATCGTACATAAGAAGTAAAGTGTAGGGAAAGTGGTGGCGTTCTGGCCTTAAACTGCACATCTGATGACACCAGGATGAAACATTCTTTCCTGTTGTCTCATCACTGTCCCATTGGTTTAATGTGTCACACTGGCATTGTATTGACCTCCTATCCCGACCAGTTGAAGATTACTAGAATGTCTGTGGAGAGTTCGAGCTCAATTCCATCACAGTATGTCTATGAGTGGTCTCTCGTGGTGCCATCTAGTGGCGCATCTCACGCACATACAGCACTCAGGCCTTTGCCTACAAGCACAAAGACTCCTTACACTGCACAGCACATGTATCAGACAGGCCAAATGACAGCTTTGAGTAGGTACAGTGTAGGGAAAGTGATCAAGTAGAACAGTTGATGGACAAAGGAGGCTGCTGCTGTTTCTGTATCTCTGTCTTAAGCACAGGATGAGCTGTATGATGAACCGTGTCCACACGTGTTGCTGGCCAAGCCTGCCATGTGGCAACGCATGGATCTGGGGCCCTGGATTCACAGGCACATGCAACTGACTGACTTCAGTCCCGTAAAATAGGATCCTAGGACGCTGTACAGCAAAGAGGGTGATGTATGTCAAGATGTTATTTGCTCATATTTTGCGCTCCTATTTTGGAAGTTTCACACACCATGGTGGGTCACAAGTGACTGTTAACATGGCGGACTTATACCTTATACCCGCTTAAAAAGGAAGCAGTCGAAGGTATTTGGATCACTTTCGCAGGCTGGAGTCATCATTCCCTGTGATGACTCTCCTTTAGCACCTCCATTTTTACGGTAAAGAACATTTGCGACGCCGGTCAAGCAACTGAATGTTGATTTGTTCAAGAATTGCAGGCAGGAAAATGCCTCATTTCATCCACATGCGCCCCAAGTTTCAAACCAGCAAAAAATTTTGCCACTGATTCCACCTGAAGCCGCACACTTTTCAAACGCATTTCAATATAACGAAAAAGGACACGCTTGGCCTCGCTGCCGACGAGGCTATTGTGAGTCTCCAGGTGTTTTCCACAGCACGTTGCGAGGCACTTTGCAAGATTTACATCTCCCGAGTGGACAAGGATGACCGCGACCATTGTGTTGCTTAAACATTTAGCTCACAAAGGACTTAAAGCTAGCTTATCTAAACTGCAGTTTGCTCACATGTGTAACATATCTTGGACGTGTGATCACAGCAGAGCCCAAATCCCTCTCTCCCAAACGCATAGAAGCTATACAAGCGATGACTTTATTAGGAATTACGTCATATTGTGGACAATGGATCCCAAATTATTCAGAAAGAGAAGCACCCCTCTCTTCCATGATCCATGGTAATAGTCTCTGTGCACATGACAGGCTGACCAATGAAACAGAGACGGCCTTTACTGACTTGTATCGCACTCTGCTTCCACTCTTGGTCAAAAACCTGACGTGCCTTTATTCAGTTTGTTGAAAGACAGTTTCATGACACAGTCACACGGTGGTAAAAAAAAAAGACCTGTCTCTTGTTTTTAGTTAAACTTTAGTTAAGCCTTTTTGCCTGCACGCTGTTGCTGCAAATGAAAACGCTGTGGTTGCATCACGTGACATTGTGGGATGCGGTGACCTTATTCTCACGGTTCCACATGCAGTTTCACACATCCTGCACACACAGAAAACATCAGATTTGCCAGCACTGCGGTGGTTAAGATATCACACGACCAAAATGTTACAGTGACGGATGTAATGTTCTTAACCCTGCTAAGGTGAACCTTATGACTGTATTGCTTCCATTAACAATGCTTGCCCTCCCTGACCTGATCTCACTGACACTCCTCTAGAAAACGCAGAGATGGAGCTGTTCGGGGATGGATTAGCTTCTCGCTGCTGAGACAATCGTCAATGTTGGGTGGGTTTGGCAGCAGTAACTCAAAATGAGACTCAGATAATGAAAATTTTAGGTTAGTTTTGCAAAAAAATGTTATACTTTCAATTGTTTTCAATACATTTCAATACAGTTCTTACCTATTGCACTTTTAAGATTAAAACAATAGGACAAATTATTTGTTTTAAGAGATCTTAACACTTTTATTGTGTCTTATTCTGGAAAAGCAGAAAATCATTCTTTAATCCGTAGCTTCAGCTGCCATTTCCTCTATTAAGAATAGATCTTTAAGCACGTGTTTCTACGTTACTAAATATAGAAAAACGTTCACATGGGGGTCTAGTAGTTATACAATTTTGCTCCTTGAGCTTAGACTCCAAATGTAGAAAATTAACAAAATATGACGCCAAACCCAAATATCATGACAAAAAAAGAAGAAACCGTGTTTGGATAACAAATTATGCTGAAATTACTTCAAAGTTTGAATATCATCCAAAGTCGTAACCCAACTACTGCTCTCTCGTCAGATCCATATTGTTGTTTATAACTGTGGTTGCAATAAAACATTATTTTAAAGATTCCAGTATAGATGCCCACTTGGGCTGAAGTCCTCTAGAACACCCGTGCACAAGACATTTGATCCCAGTCTGGATGTGTGAGTCTCATTCTTTGGCCAGATGAATGCTGAAGCCTCCACAGCATCTCCCAGCACTCATGAAGACGGGACGCACTATGACGTCCAGCACAATGCTCCATAAGTTCTGCAGCCAGCGTGTGCCAATAGAGAGGCACTGGACACAAGGACCAACCATCCTGTCAAGGAATGAAACACAAACAATCACAAAGAAAATCAGATAAAAAAGGCACATTTTGAGCAGTTTTTGTTAAATTAGATGTGGCTCTTGTTACTGATGCAGTCCATCCATCCATTGTCTGTAACCACTTTATCACTTTTATGGTGTTGCAGGATTTTTTTGCTGAAGCCAATCCCAGCTGTCTCTGGGCGAGGGCAGAGTACATCCCTGGACAAGTCGCCAGCTCATCGCAGGGCCCTTCACTGATGGCAGAGGCCACCATGCAAGGTGCCAACTGCACATCAGGAGCAATTTGGGGTTCAGTGTCTTGCTCAAGGACGCTTCAACATGCAGCTCAGCTCAGCCTGGGAGAGCAGGCATTTAAACCAGCAACCTTCCAGTCACTACCCGACCTGCTCTATCCGCTGAGCTACAGCCGCCCCTGCTGATGCAGTGCAGGCAGAAAATCTTATACTTCCCCAAAACTGTGGGAATTCTATCCTTATAGATTTAGTATGTCTTAACTGTGTGGTCAAATCAGGATATGAGAGCTTCTTTGTTCTTTCCAGCCTTTTCACAATTCCTCTTTTCCCATAGCACTGATACACGAACATTGCTGTAAGTCCTCGAACAGACTTTCATTTTAAAATATTTCTCACTGTGGTGGATTCAGAATTATATACTCACTTAAATTAAAAAAAAAAAATCATTCCTCTCAAACCCTAAATTGAACCAAAACGGTGTGGACAAAATGTTGTCCCTTTAATATGTATAGGAGCACCGGTCCCAAACACACCAGATGTGGAAGCAGCTGAAGATGGCGAAGAGAACACCAGAGATTATTGACACGGGAACGGCCAGAAGCACCGTGACTATCCTGTAGATCCAAACCCTTGACACCTCAAACAGGGCGTGACTCCAGATCCACACTCTGTCCCCACTGCGCACCTGCGGCGGCTCAGCAATCACATCCTCAAACGTCACCTGGAGACACAGAGAGAAGGTGGTGCTGACGCTACAGAGATGAACCCTTAAGTGATGTTGGATCTTTATTCACCCTCAAAAAAATAAATGATATCCACTGGAGGGCGGTGCTACCAGCCTTTTGGTTTTCATGTGCATGTGACAAATGCACAAATAATCCGCAAAACAAAGTTCGATAGAGCCAGTGCTTTAAAAAATGCAATACCTTGAGACAGTCATTGATTCCTCGAGGGTCTCTGACGTTAATCAGAGGTTTGGTATCACTGATTTCTACGAGCGCAGACGTGTGAATGTTTTCCTCTTCTTCCGGAGCAGGAGGGGCCCTCCACAGCATCTGAGGTTCCTCTCCATTATCAAATTCATCAGTTTCACTGGAGTCCCCCAAGTCAATCTCTACTTCCGCTGAATCTTCTGATCTCATCATGGTGTCTATCCAGACATCGAAGAAAACACAAATCCAGAGAGCAGAGTGGGAGCCTGTCACACCCCTTACAGCTCAGACTGAGTCCGCTGACCGGACCCCTCAGCTGGCTGCGCGGCGAGGTTATATTGGGAGCGTTACGGTGCCCTGGATGGTATTTGCAGATGGTCTTATAAATAGAGATCACTTTTCTGTGCGGTGGGAGGAAAGGAAGGATAGGAGGGGGGGATATAAATACTCTAAGCATGGAGATGGCACTGTATACCCTGATACACCCTCCTGGGAATGCATCCACACACAGACACAAAGACATGAGTGAATCTACAAGAATGAGAGCAAAGACTGAGAATGATTTGAGTGTGAATTGTGAAACATATTAATGATACAGGTTTATTTGCCTGACTGATTCTATGATTTAATTCTTTTCCAAGTCTGGCTTTTATACAAGTGTATGAAAAGAGTGACTTGGAAGACTACACTGCCTCCCTCTGGCCTGTTATGGACATTAAGTCTCTCCTTCTGAGGCAGTTAAATGTGCCTGAGCCCCACTGTTGTGCGAGGCACTGACCTGATAACATTTACACACACTCACACACAGACAGTCTCCCATAACAACCCCCCCCCCATACCGCCCTGAAGAACAAACAATCTCTCTCTCTATATATATATATATATATATATATTACACAGACTATTTTACACACACCCTCAATGTTGTTGTACCTCCACAGTACAATGACAATAAAGGCTATTCTGATTCTTCTCTAGTATGCAAGATTAATTTGAATCGCACATAATCAGATGTATCGATTCTGGCATACATTCTTAATCTCTCCAATGGGATTTTTAACAACTCAATTTTCCAATCATTGACTAAAAGTGAATTAAAACCTGAATGGATTAATATTGTTTTGATGTTTGGAATATAGCATTTGCCAGATTACATGTTTTGTTTAGCAGATATCCCAGTCAGTCTCTACTTTTCTGACAGGATGTAGAGTAAACTAAAGAGCTACTGTCAAACACACTCTAGAGGTATAAACTGTCAAACGTTCAATCAAATGAAACAAGAAACAATCCATGTCAATTCTGTTTTTAAAAAGAGAGTAAACCCAAAAATATCACAGATCTTCATGTGGTAAATACACTAATTACCTGTGGCACACAAAAAAAAATCACATTTTTCAATGTAAATACTCTATAGAATAAGATGAAATCCAAGTGTAGGATCAGGAAAAAGTCTTCTCCCTTGATGTCTCCAAAAGGGGCAGCACTTTGTGTTAAGGTCCTTGCAATAAGCATTAGTTTAAGGTCCTTACAAGTCCTTAAAAGATGCTTATAAGGACCTTAAACTAATGCTTCATCCTTAAAAGATGCTTAATATGTGCCAAAAACACTTGATAATAATAGCATCATAAAGACATTTAATGATAAGGCAAGAGGAAGAAAAGAAACGTAATCCTCCCCATGTCCCTCAACTACTGACCCCGCCCATGATTTCTTCACAGTGTCCCTGACTGCTTCATCGTCACTAGTTCAGCTGTGATGACGTCTCGGATCACTTTTTTCCAGGTCACCAACAGCATCGGTCACAATGCAGAAGCAACAGGAGATATATGGCATGTTATCACAGTATCCTTGAGCAGTCCCGGGTCTCTGCGCTCACTCTGGTGTAAAACAAGGTTCGCAACATCCTTTTAAGAAAAAAAACCCTCTCACCTTCATCAACCTTTGGACCCATTAACGAGCCATCCTCACAACTATAAATAGGTCAGCTTTGAATCCACAGAGTTATCAGACTCTTCTCAGCCACCCACCAGACCTTCATCACAAGGCCATGTCATTCAGCTCTCTTCATCATCTTCACCCGGGACAGCAGCTGGCAAAGTGTTCTGATTAAAGAAAGTAAATATACAAAGTAACTACCTTTAGACATGCCATCATCTCATAGTAACCATCCGATCCATCTGCAAATCTCAGATATCCTACAAAATAAAATTCATGGGATACATTGTGTATACACATTTTTATGGAAACAATTCAAATCTGCAAAGTTGGAACATCACTGCACAGAACAAATGACTACCAAGTGATTAACAAACTGTGCAACTGTTCAGAGTTGAATGTAAGTGAGCTACTCTTTGACGAGCACTGCACAGTCTCCATGGCTGCTGGTTGAAGACGGAAAGAGAACAAAGTGTGTTGATGTTGACTGTGCCGGAGACGATGGTATGCTAATGGACTGCACACCTCGCCAGATGGGGTTTGTTTGTGTCCGTGGCTGCACAGGTGAGGTCAGCAGAGTGCGTGTGTGTGTGTGTGTGTGTGTGTGTGTGTGTGTGTGTGTGTGTGTGTGTGTGTGTGTGTGTGTGTGTGTTTGTGTGTAAGTATGAGAGCGATGGACAGAGAGAAGGACAAAAAGAGAGGAAATGAAAAAGAATATCTGCCCACTCATTCCACATTGTGGTTCTCCTGATTATCCCCCCAAGATGCCATTTGATTTTGGGGATGCCGCAAGATAAATTACTGGACTGAGAAACGGCTGATTTTTCTGCAATAACTGCTTTTTTTGTTGTGTAATTCTGAATATGTTTCAACCATGGAGAAAAAAAACTAAACTGAACTGAACTTAAAATGTCTTGTGCAACTCTTGCTCCATATACACAGATGCACACACAAATATTTTATCTTTCATCTTCATTTTTATATAGTTGATATTAAAGTCTTTAGTGTAACTCTATAACATAAAAAAGTATTCCCTAAATGGGCAATTGTCAAATTTTAGTTTTGTAAGCATTCTCAGGTATTAGATTTTAGAGTTTAAAGTTGCAATATGAAAGAAAACTTTGCTGAAAACATTCAAAAAACAACCTAAAGTTCCTAGATTATGAAGAAATATCATTTTTGGTGTTACGACGTACTATGTTGCAGAGATATCGACTGACGTTAACAGCATGCTAAGCAGGTAGCCCCGGCCTGTCCCGATCCAAAGCTCCTGCCAAGTGGTGTAAACACCACCAGTCCCCCAGTGCTCTGAGCTTCCAGTCTGGACCTCCAGCCCAGAAAACTAGCTGATAGCAGTTACAGTTAGCTGTAGTTAGCGTTTGCTTTAGCTGCCCCCTATTTGTTATGTATGAATTCGACATATTCCTTTATATATTCAACTCTAAAAACCTCAACATCACATTTGTAACTGGACCGTCTCATGAGCTCAGTACAATGACATTGTATGATAATGATTCAGATCTGATCTGATTGGTGTCAATGACTATCCTTTAAAGCACTATACAGATAACATGTATTATTAGTATTAGTTTATTTCAAAATATACATAATATGCAAACACATGCATGCCCATTGTCTCGTCTTTGTACATGTGACTCGTGCTGCACGTACAGGCGGCTGCCTCAGAGCACAAACATACAGACACATATTAATCGTGTACATATCACTAAGCAGAGGAAATGTGTGTCTGATTTAACTAGTGCTTGGATTTAACTCCGTCACGGTTCAGACCCTCTGCTACCAACAGCAGCAGCTTACTGGGGGGCACGACGGATGTCAGACAGTGTTCCTGCTCAGCAGCTGTCGGTCCAGCTGTTTTCAGTACAAGAGGTCAGACTGATTATTTGTCATATTTAGTTAACAACTCGATCGCCAATTCACTGCTTTTAGGCTCAACATATTTATCTTTAACCCTTTTTTACAAAATCACCCTCACAGGGCAAACGCCAGCATCGCAAATGAGTCAGCTGCAGTTCAGTTTCACATCATCACATTTTTCTGTGACCATGAAATTCAGTTTTGTCTGAATGATCTCAATGTAAGCAGATTAACCATTTATCAAATATGAATGTTTAAAAAAATATTTTGCCGTTCATTACACACACTAGGAATTTTCTCTGAGGAGGATGAATGACTCCCGGTCAAATAATAAAAGTCTAAAAAAAACATGTAGATTACTAATTGGTTGACAGAAGCACACACACACATATTTCACTTCATTCTACTGTCCAGCTGTCAAGACAGTCTATGAATATGTATTGTGAAGCTGTGACGTTCTGCTCTCTGTTGGACTGACTCGAAGTCAGTAAAGCAGATGTCGAGGTGAGGCTTCAAAATGTTGTTGCTGCCTCTAAGCAGGATTATTTAAGTGAATTCATGTGATTTGGCCAGAATGTGTCTCTTAATTGTTGGGCAACATCAAGGCATTTATGTTGAAATGATATAAGACGTTCCCAGTTTCATTGAAATGTTATTGGAAAGGCACAGTTACAAATGCTTCCACTACTTCTGCACCTCTAAAGGCAACAGAGATTCATCAATACACCACCGGGTTAGACTACTGATACTTAAAGGTGCAACATGTAAGAATGCAAGTTGAGAACACTTGCAAAGACATCTACTACAGTAAGCGTGCAAATGTTCCAAAGCTCCCTTTCTGTAAGTGTAAACAACCAACACTCCCAGTCAGGACCACTAGCTGCACTGATAACTGAGCTAACTAGCTAACATCTACATTTAGCAGCAGTTAGCAGTTGCTACGGTAATAAGATGCCCCTTGTTTGTTTTTGAGTATGAATTGAACAACTGGCCAATTCTTACATAGTGCACCTTTAAGAGCTGTCGTTGGGGGTCACAGTTTCTCACTTGCGCAAACCTCAGTCAGATAGAGGATCCATGTGAATTACCTCATATAACTCACTGCAAGAAAGCAAAGAGTTCCCCAAAATGTCAACTACCGTCGACGTCCGTGATGATCTTAGTGCACTGGACAATGAAGGCACTCATTGAAGACAGTTCATCAGCTGCTACGTCACATGTGTACGTGTGATCCCGACGAAAACTCCTGCTGTTGCTGTTTGAGGGAAGCGCTGATGAAATAATGTGTCTCGCTCTGTCAGATAGCGCCATCAATCACACCTCCTCCCCTTTGATTCCTCGGGACTGGCTCTCTCATTACGCCTTGTCTGTGCAACAACAGCGATGCTCATCGAATTTAAAGTAAACAGACGGCGCGAGATACAGCGCACAGAGAAACATTTTCAGATTTGCCATTAGGCACAGCCAAATAACAAACCACACTTGGCTGAGCTCAAGCCACGAATTCTCATTTTCCATAGCGAGTGGGCGTTTGTTTGATCTACAATGAATACACTTTGCAAAGGAGACGCACAGCTGATGTGATTGTCTGGATTTAATGAAAGCTGCCATTGAGGTTGGAGGTGCTTCAATTTAATTAGGAACTTATGAGGACTGCTCAGGCTTAAATATTCATTAGACTGAATCACACATTATCGAAGCTGGGTGATGAAACAGGCAGTCAGCTCTCTGAACCGTATTCTTGTTAACCTTATTGTTGCCTTTTTCCTACCATTGCATTACATACAGTATGTCGTATTCAAGAGTTAGAGTATTTACTGTGACACCTCCATATAATTCCCCCTTTAAATGAGACATATTATGCACGTTTTCAGGTTCCTAATTTTACTGTCATTTACATATGTTACAGAATAGGTTAGGTGTTATTGCTCAAAAAACACATCAGTCTTCTCATACTGTCCAGTGCTGCAACACTGTATTCACCCTCCGTCTGAAACACGCCCCTCCCGAATACCCAGGCTGCTCTGATTGGTTAGCTCATCCAAGCCTGACCCAGCACCGCTAACAACAACAGAGCAGATGTGCTAAATAGATTCTTACGCACAAAACTAAACGCCTGGGCATACATTTTGCACATGTGCGACATGGTGACGTAGTGTGATGTCACAAAGTTACAGAATTAATGGTGAGCCTGCTGACGAGGCATTTATGGAGCAGTGTATGAGAGAGGAGATTCTACTGGTTTGGATTTTTACCTTTATAACTTTCAAGATGTTTTAACATGCACAAGACCATATATGAAAAAAAATATTAAAGCATGATTGGTCTTCTTCAAGAGGCTTCCTTGGTGGAAAACTTATCTTATATCCCATTGTCTCATTGAAGTTGTCTTTATATTCAAACCCAATGCCCAATATTTTTATGGCTGCACCATTCCATCAGATCAGATGGAAATATTCTAGATATATCGTGCATCACTTTACACACATTCAGAAAAATTCAGCCAGACATTTTTGCTACCTTTTGCAAACTTGAAGAACTTCAATAAAATTTTAAATAAAGCTCTGCGTGTTTGAACAATGTTTGGTTACACAGCATGAGGGCTGGAGCCGATGCCACTGGGGGAGCGGGCGGGTATACCCTGGGCAGGTCTACAATTCATCACGGGGCTGATATAGAGACAAAAAGGTCTTTACATCCACCATGCCGACCGGCCAGGAATTGAACCAAGGAACTTTTCTTGCTGTGAGGCAACAATGCTTAAACCAAAGACGCGCCACCCTTGACTTTATCGTGACTAATGTAAATTCTATAAACAGCACTTGGCAGTTGACTCTAAGGAAGTCATTAAGAGTGCTGTTCAAACGAAAATCAATATTGAAAAAGTTCACATAACATTATCCTTTTAAAAAAAACATCCAGATGACATCCTCGTTATACGTGTGGAATTGGGAGAAGGACTGTAAATATATCTGTGTAATCATGTGTGCACAGTATTCGTTTGTGTGCAACAAACCTCAGTTGAAGTGTCACAGCATATTTGCACACTATATGTTTTCATCACTGCTTGTTCTTGGCTGCATTTTTATTTTATTGACTTTGATAACAGTACATACGTAGCTGTACTGTTCTCAAAGTGGCACCGGTACACTGAAGCTCCAGGGAACATTGAATGACACAGTGTTATTGAGCTTTTAACCTATCTGGATGTCTATAAATGGTGATAAATGAGGATAAATCCTTTTTACATGTTTAACCTATTCAATTGCATTCTGATTTATATCTTTAGGTTAGTGACAACTCTGCATGCTCCCTTCATTAAATTGTCACCATTTAACATAAGAGCTTGTCTCACCCTTAAGTCTAATCTGTGCTCACCACAGACACATCAACATGTTATCATTGATCTGTCAAGAATGTTAATGATGGACCTATGTTAACAAGATAGCGCATGATTGTATGTGGACAGCGTATGGCAAGTTGGTTATGCTCACAGATAAATGTAAGTATTAATTATTTGTTGTTTTTCTGCCAGTGTACACACATTAAGAGGGTATTAGAGACTTCAGCTGTTATGAAATGGCATTTTCTCCTTATATAATCATGTGTTAACTAGGGCTCAGTCTTAGTCACAGGCTTTTCAGAAAGTGGAGTGTAGGGAGTTAAAGCTCGTTAAAGCTCGTCTGCACAGGGACAAAATGGCAGGACGCACACAGGTGCACGTGCAGGTAACATGTGCACGTGTCTCCTTTTAGTGATGTTGTTGTTTGTATGTTTATGTGTGTGATGAGAGAGAGAAACTGACTTTCGCGTTCACATTTGAAAGCTGGCACACGTATCTGAAGCGTGCACAGAGAGTTTAATGCTGTTGATCTCATGGTTGCAGGACAGTCCGATCACTTCAGTGTTGCAGACTGTCTCCGTAAGATTCCTGATTATAAATGAATGAATCCCTACATGTAACCAGTTTATTTGCACATTTAAAGCAATACATATCGGAACAAAGAGTGATGTGTCTTACCAGTACAATAAATAAAGTTGAAATTCCTGCAACATAATTACAACATGACAACACTGAATAACTCATACAAAGGATATTGTTGCTATATTTATAACCCATATAAAATCAACCGGTCTTGATCTTGATCAGTTTTGATCTTGATCTGTTGACACTGTCATTCTTATTTGAGCCTGAGTCTGTCCAACTATTACATGGTCTCGACTACCGGTCAAGTTTAATGTCATCACTTTTCAAAGAAAGCGATCCTTTTCACCAAAACCACAATCTCTTCTAAACCTTAAAAAAATATGCTGAAACTTAAGAGTTGGACAATTATACAGATATCGTCTAGCTCTGACCCTTTAAGCTCCTGTGTGTGTGATCATTAGTCGTCCTGCAGGCTAATGCCGTGTCACAACACTGAGGTATATCTAATTGAACTCTTCTGGGATCTGTCCTGGTATCCTGAAACTAGTCTGCCCAGTGTGATCCAGAGTACTTCTGGGACTGGATACGGCAAAGCTTGTGCGTGTTTCTATTGTGCAGCTAGTCCGATGGAGGAACTGCAGGAAGTTCTCGTGGCCTGAGCCCTCGTGGCTGGAGATAGCCAGCTCTACGGGTCGCGCTGAGTAGCAGCGCCTCAGCTTGCAGAGCTCCTCCCTGATCTGCCGGTTAAGAAGTCCATAAAAAAATGGGTTTATAGCAAAGGATGAATATGCCAGCCAGGTGACAGCCTCCTCCAGGTCATCAGGAATCGAGGGTGATGTGTCTACTATCAAGCTGATGTGGAAGGCGAAGTAAGGCAGCCAGCAGAACAGAAACTGGCCAACAATGACCACCAGAGTGAGAGCGGCTTTACCGCCACCGAAAGGCCGGTCGCGCATTACTCTCCGTGGGGCACTGCGGGTTGTGATGATGGTCGTCTGGCTGTTGATTGAGTCAGAGCGGTGCTTCAGTTGACTGTTCGTCCACAAGGGCAGAGGTCCATGCTGGCGGGCAGCCACACGGGCCACCTTGTACACGTTACAGTACACGGCGAAAATCACCACAGCAGGCAGGCAGAAACAGGTGACACTGAAGAGCAGAGCGAAGACTTTTCGGTGGTCGCTGTGACTCCAATGCAGCGAGCAGTGTGCAGCATTGATGGAGCTCAGGCCGCCGTACAACTGCCATCCAAACACGGTGGACAGCCCCAGCGCGGCAGAGGCCACCCACACCATCACTAACACGGCTGCAGTCAGCTTCAACGTCATCTTGACCTCGTAGTGCATCGGGTGAACGATGTAGTAGTACCGCTCCACGCTGATGGCTGTGATGGTGAAGATGGAGGCAGCGATGAGGAATACATTGAGGAAGACGTAGACCTGGCACTCCAGCACAGTGAACACCACGCCAGCAAAGTACGGAGAGCTGGACACAATCCCCAGAGGCATGAGCAAGATGGCGCACAGCAGGTCCACCGCGCACAGGTGGCACACGAAGGCAAATTTCCTGAGATGAGGCGCTTTTATGACAACAACCAGAACAGCAGTGTTGGCCAGAAGTGCCAGAACATTCAGGGTCACCATGAAAAATATCCCTGTCAGGTCCTTGAAGCGTGTCTGCGGGTTGGGAAGGGTGCCCAGCTGTCTGCTGGGAGCGGAGGGCAGCGGGGCCCAAACGGTGGTGCTGTCCTTGTACTCAGGGGTCAGGGATGAACTGTTGTCCCCCATGATTCATAGTAAAGGTCTCAAAGCACACACAGCATACTCCCCCATTGCTCTGTAATGAGTCCGAATGGTCCTTCTTCAGGCGTCAAATCAAATACTCTTCACTCCTATGTTGGAGAAAATAAAGTCCATTAAAACAGGATATTTAACATTTGTGGCAAATTATATTCAATAAACACAATCTGCAATAACTCCCTCGCAGCCACGGCAACGGCAAGGCAAGGAGCTGGCAACGCATCACATACAATCCCTTTTGAACTTGTTAGCAAACAGACTTCTGTTAACACATCCAGCAGATATGGAGCAACACTGGTATTCATTTAAAGACACGTTTGTGTCCTCCTTCTCTCTTTTAGTTTAGGAGCACAGATACATTCAGTAACATTAAAGGGCTATTGAAGGAATATATTATTGCACTTCTGCCAACAT
Source organism: Diplodus sargus (assembly GCA_903131615.1). NCBI lineage: Eukaryota > Metazoa > Chordata > Actinopteri > Spariformes > Sparidae > Diplodus > Diplodus sargus. The sequence goes on from CAEMYA010000071.1 coordinate 4,280,192, forward strand.
GGACAACTCGTGAGACACAGATTTGAGAGAAATGGTTAAAACCAAAGCAGTTATGACAGAGATATCTTAACTTTTAGTCTCTAGTATGGGCCGAAAATGTTGGATTAAATATTTCCCATAATGCAATTAATATCATCTTTTTTAAAGACCTTTTCTGCCTGGTAACTGTCTGTCCGCGGTAGGGACAATGACGTGGAGACTGAGCTGTTGAAAATTTGAAATATTATTACACTGAGACAATTACTGAGGCTCAATTCCATTCCCAGTTTTCTCTTATTTCTGAGCCTTACCCAGGATATTCCTCTATTCTTCTATCTCTGTAGAAGAGTTACAAAGAGTAGTGTCAGGGTAGAGTGAGGTTGTAGGGGGCAAGGGGTGTATTGGGATTGTGCCTTAATTTTCATTCATCATCATCATCATTCCACATATAGCCACGGATAACGAACGCATGATAATAACCATCCACGGACCCTCACTGCAGCCTCGTAACCCTCAAGAGAACACACGTTCAAACCTTAAAGGTGCTGGGAAGTTAATCAATAACCATTTACCTTGGTGGGAATATTTAAGACGGGCTGCTCTCTGTCTCTTTTAGCAAGGGAGAGACATGATCAATGGGAATAATTCATGGAGAGACACCCCGGCTCTCCTCCGTCCGTCCCCATCCTTTTGAAATGAAAGATAATGAGTGCGCTTGTTTTAGCCCAGCTGCATGGAAACCGGCTGCATTGATTAATATGTGTTCTGTGTCACCCTGCACCGCACCATCAAAGAGGAAAACTCTCGCCGGGACAAGTTTGACCCCACAGATCGTCGCATAGCTTCATATGTATGTAAAAAAAACAACCAGAAAGCATTGACTGGATGTAAATAATGTGCGTGAAATGCTGCAAATATCAAGGTTGTCTTCACATTTGTGCGTTTACAGCTATTGCTCCCTCTGTGCTGTCTTCCAGTGCGTCCCCATACATGCATCTGCCATCTTGTGCTGATGATCATAATCAGGTTTTAAGTGGAGAATGCTGTGTCCTAAATACATGTGCTCGCCCTCTGCCAAGGCATCCACTGATGCTCTCCCCCGACTGTAATCTTCTCTGGTGGACAGCTATTGGCATGCCACGTCTAGCAGTGAGATTTATCCCCTGGAAGGACTCGAACATGCACATTCTCGTGCACATTATGTAAGGATGTCCTCGTTTTTCCGCCATGTTCCAGTTGCGGCACCGCATGCGCTGCGTCCTCAAAGGCCACGTTTTAGTTCTGAAGAGAACGCTCATTCTCGGCCGCCAGTCGTTTCAAGTTTAATTAGCTCTCAGGAACCTTTTGTTATTATCAATGCAACAGGGTAAAACATGGTGGATTTCACCCCTGCTGCATTTGTTCTCTGCTGCGACTGGTTTGAGTAGAAAGAAATCAGCATTCGCAGATCATTTCTCTGTGTTATAATGAGGATGAGGGAATTATGCAGGTCTTTTTTAATCCCTCTCAAAGCTGTGCGACAGAGCATTTAGTCTGTACAGGGGAAACCCCATAATCCCATCCTGTATGATGACCTTCTTAATTATGTTAATAACCAATTTTGATGCATTTAAGTTGATATGTAGTCGAAGTGACTACCATTCATTTTATACAAAATGAAAAATCTATATTGGCATCAAATATCTAAAAGTTAACATAGAAATGGAGAAAATCTTTCGAGGACATCGTAGCGAGGAATAAAAGACAAACATTTTATTGGACGCATTTCGATTTAGCAACATTTGTATGAAAGTATGCTGATATTTTAATCGTAAAGTCATTCTTAACTAAGACATCAAAGCAAATGACAATCAGCAGCAGGCTCCATCTTGCCCAGGTTTAGCAAGGTTGGCTCCATCGTTATGTGATTGGTGGAGGAATCATTTCAGCGATTTTTGTCCGTTTGTCATTAATAATGCTAAAAATAGAAATCTTTGATATTTGTAAGATGTCAGTGGACAGATGTTTTGTGGTTCATTAATGGTCAAAATGTCACCAGACTGCGGTATACCAGCACTATGAAGAGGTCTGTAATGCACAATGGAACCGGTGTATCACTTTAATGCACCCTATAATAATGAAGTGCACAAGTTTTATTTTGTTTTTTGCAAAAAAAGGAATAATGCCACTCTGCTCATCATGTTTTTAAGATCATCTGATCCTGTCCATCTGACTGTGTAAAAGGGACATTTGATGCTAAACTTTTGTATTGTATTGTTTTGTATTTTGAAATTCTCAGGCTTCTTGTCTATCTTACTGTCAACCACAGACTTCTGTAACAGAGGTATAATGGAGGAATTATTTAGAAATGGTTGAGAAATAAAAATCTCGAACTGGATTGATAAAATCAGATTGAAAATTAAAGTCCACTGTATTTTCATTTTCTTTATAAATCAGATGCATAAATACATAAATCATTTATACCAACTCTGCTGATTATCGAACAAGGTGACTGTTTACTACTTACTCAAACGGAAACTTACAGAGCAACTCTTGCATTTGACCTTAGTTCCTCCGGAAACTTTCCTCTGAGTCTTGTAAAGTTGAGTCCATCCAAGTCACGGCGATGACTCCTCTCTGGATCCTCTAACAGCATCAAACTCAGCAGTCGGGAAAAGGAATTGCGCAAAAACTGTAATAAGCCGAAGAAAGACAGATCCGGGCTCCTGCGGGAGAGCTGACACGACCAGAGAGAGAGGTGATGGTGATGTGCGTCCACTGAGACAGCACAGCTGGATGGAGCGAGGGGAGGGGGAGGAGCCAGCCGTCAGTGGCTGTTCAAATCCTATCTTTGAAGACGGGATGACTCTATCAAACGGCCACCAGCTGACATTAACCATGTCCCACACACACACACACACACACACACACACACTTTCATCAGTCAGTATGTGGCAGTGACTGTCACACGCTGTCCACCATCACGGTCTCTGTGTTCACACACTCTCCCCTCTGTTCTTCTCTCCAGAGCTTCTGACAGGAAAACAGATATTAAAGTATGAACTGGATTTACCCATTTCCTTCTTTAAATAGAGTCAATCTTATTTCTTGAGTTTTTTGTTTTTTTTTAATAAAAGATTTCACCACAGTTGTACTCTTTTGGGAAATCATGACATGGCTGGCAAAAGAGCATGACACGGAGCTCTGCGCTGACATCTGTTGGTTGCTTGGAAAACAAAACTACTCCCACGAGAGCATAACGTAGACTGTAGTTTAAGGAAAGGCCCCAGATAAGATCAGAGAAGGAATCGGTTTCAAATGTTTATTGGCCCCTTACATGGTTAAGCACAATAAAACAGAGAGGTGATCAAACAGATGTTCTGGAAGCAGAAGATTAATTATCACTTACATGTGCAAAAAGAGCTATTCTAGAAACACACAGTACCGTTTTATCGTAATGCACAATTCGTCATGAACAACAGAGCACAAATGACATCCATATCACTTTGAACATTTTCACAACATCCTACTTTCAAAAACAGACAGACGGCTCCAGGCTGACAAGTTACATGGGTATAAATGTTCGACGAAGGCCACCTTCACACACCTGCAATTTAGACACAATCACTACCTCAAATTAAATAAGAACACTTGTTGTTTCGACTATTGACGGTTACAAATGTGGCACTTCATCGTGCGTTTAACATCTTGGTCGGTCACCAGGTTTACACTTTTACTCTTTTTGAGCACACGCGAGAGACAACGAAGTGTCTAAGTGAAAAAGTACGTATTCTAAAAAGTGTTTAAAAAAAATAAGTTACCGGAAGGGAAAAAACTAGATGTGGATTAAAAAAAGACAACCTGCCACACGTTTCTATCAGAGATGAGATACTGGTGACCAACAGATGAAGGCAGCATCAGAAGGCTCTGACTAAGAGTCATTCATCAATTCTCCATTTTCAGTCAGCAGTGAAGCTTCTTGGCAGAAGGTTGGTTCGACCACAGCTTTGTTTTCAGCTTTACCGAAACCCAGTCTCTTCTTCAACAGTTTGTCCTCATTGTTCAACTTTGTGCGGATTGCTGTTTTTATTTGGCTGCGATCAACTCCGAACTTGGCTGCCACGTGATCTAGAAGGACGAAACAAACAGACTTTACTTTCTACTTTATAGAATTCATCATACATTTTTTATTTATTTTTTTTAATTGAGCATCAACAAAGACGATCTGTGTGCTTAAAATCCAACAGTGCAATCTTACCGATTATACCTCTCAAGATCTCAGGTGGGAGTTGAGGTTTGGGGCAATCGTCTCCTGTAAATGTGGTCCTCCGGCCCTGCAGGGAGTGTGTGGCCAACGTTTCTCTGTCAAAAAGTATCATCAGCAGTGCCGACGTGTACTTCTTGTAGTCTCCAATCTCTGCGATGCGCTCGTAAAGACTTTTCGGCACTCGAAGATTCTCAGCAAGATACAAGAAGTTGTGCTCGTCCTGAGGCCAGAAAAGAAAAAAAAAGTGAGCTACAAACCGGCTGAATACGACACCACTGCTTTGGCAAAATAAAGAGAGAGAAATTAAAAGATTTTGAAACTGAAGTGAATCTTGTTGTCTTATGATAACAAGGTGCGAGTTAAGTATTCTCCCCAACATCTCGCTGTTGTTCTGACCTCTTGGATATCATGAACCGCTCTCATCTCCGCCTCAGGCTCATTCAGGAAAGAGATACTTTCATCCTGAGAGTTCTGTGTAGCACCCGGCGCATCGCCTCCTTGGAGAACGTGATCCAGAGTGACTCGGAGCTCGTGTGCCGTGTGCCTCATCTGCATCATGAGAGTGTTCATCTCTGTGGAAAGTAGCAGAAATTTGATGGCATGTCTACATCTGTCAAGACTTTGGCATAACACCTAAGAAACTTTTGATTAATGAGCAACCAATCTCGAGAAACCATCTTGCAAATCACAAAATAATTTTCCGGCTCAATAATATTTGGATCTCCCCACACTGGGTAGTGTTTTCAAAACACTTCCCTATCAAAAGATGTGGTGATTTTAAAAACAGGTGAAATTTTCCTGTAATTTCTTAAAAAGGTTAATGAAAAACATTCTGCAATTTGGTGCTCAATTTGCTGAAAAATGTCTGTAAAGATTCGTATTTCCTTTTGTTTTTTTCCTCACGCTCTTTCCTCGACACTCATCTGCTCTTTCTCTCACTCTTGATCACACCTCGTTTGCTTGACTAAGATTGCCTGAGCCACCTTTCACTAACATCTTGTACTGATGCCGACGCATGTCTCTTTTTTCGTGCTCCAATCTAAATTTCACGAATTCCTTGATTTAGGAGAAATAAAGCTCTGCTTGAAGATTAAAACACAGATGGTCTCTCCCTGCATTCAGATCGATTCCTCTGACAATGTTCAACTTTTTATTAAACCTCCTACCGAACAACGTCACAAAAAGAAAAGCGCAATGTTACTGCTCAGTTGTAGACAGATGACACATTTTTGCTGCACACTGACTTAATGACTTAATTAACCAAACTTAATTGTTTTTTTCTTGCATATCATTTAGACAAACAATACAAAACTATTCTATTATAGTAGGCTGTGAACAACTTATTGTGTATTTGCAGCTACCAATCAACTTTTTGAAAATACCTTTGGATTTTTGTATTGCTATTTTAACATAGCTTATTTTTTTAGTGTCAGGAAGTGCCATTATTTTAATTCTGTGTGGTGTCGTCCACAGCAGATCAATAAAACGTTTCTCAAATCTTGAATCAGCCTTAAAAAGCCCAGCATGCGCAGAATAACTGTAGCTTGTAAAGTAAATTTACAACAATGTTACAGCGGACTGACATCAGTGGTTTGTACAGCGCTGTCCTGTTTATGATTACAGTGAGTCACATACAGTAATCAGACTGTGTGGTCATGACAGGTGTTTTTTTTATCTTTTTATTTAGTGTAGTCATTTAATGTATTCGTCATCTTATTCCACCCACCTTTCAGCTCTCTCAACTCTCTCTCAGCCAAAATCCTACATCTGCGTTCATATTTGAGCTGTGCCTGCAGCTGCTCTATCTTCATGAGGAGACTGATGGTGTCTGTTCTGATGCCTGGACTTGAGACTTGCTCTTCATCAAACTCAATGTGTTCATGCTGAGAAAAAAAAAATTATCACATGAACAATTTCCACATGTTGTGAAGTAAACAACAGCTGTGTTTGTTTGTTTGTTTGTTCTCTTTATGTCCATTTCAAACAAACTCTCTCACCTCATTGTTGGGAAAAGGAGAGAAGCTGGACTCTTCAGCCATCCTGTACTTCTCCTCCGTTGGATCGCAGCCAAACTCCTGTGCATCACCGCCGATTTTTATCATCTTGATGGGTGGCTGCGCTGGAGTCGCTCCTGCTTCTCTCTTGGGTGGCATATGGGTGGCAAAAAGTAATATCTGTGGAGGGTGAAAGATGCGGTCAGCTCACACAAGCAGAGCAGTGAAACTTTTTGAGTCAAAGTTTTAGTGGTCGCTCATCGCTGCTTGTTCATTTTTTTTAAAAAAAAGACAACTGATGCGATACAAAAAATGAAAAGTTGAGTTCACGGTGCATCCCCCTCCTCCCCCTGCCTCCTCATCAACCCCTCCTACCAGCCACCAGATTGCCTCCAGCTGGGTCCACTAAGTGATACTGTCTTTCAATAACATCAGCGAAAACGTGATATTTCTTGTCAGACGGTTGAGAGGAGGCTCACCTGGCGGCTCAGCTCGACTTCAAGGATAAACTGTGCCCACACTCACTGAGGACAGAGACAGCGCAGTAAATGGAAATACTGCGTAGTAGAGGAAGTAGTAGTACTACTGCAGTAATACAGTAAATAGATCCTGGCACTATAACGGGTTTTTTTCAACAGCCGCGCGAGATATTTCCGGTTAAATACAAGTGAAATACCGCGTCTATATTTATCTTTTATTGTGAATGGTACGCGTGCGTATAACAGTGTTGTGTTGTGAAATTTATATTTTTACAATTATGTGCGGAACAAAGCTGCGAAAGCTAATTCCCCGAGGGAAGTATTTTTCCTTAGTACAGTTTCCTGCGAATGTTAAAATCGTATTTCAACCAATGGGAATTCGGAGTTCTGATAAAAGGCGGGACATATAGCAGCGGTTGAGAAGATAAGCCAATCCGCGCGTGTCTTCATACGCGACGTCATTATATTAGTTCGGTTGCAGTGCACCCATGTGGGTTCAATGTTGACTTGCTGCTTAGAAACTTGTGAAGTGAACTCAGTTTATAGTTATCGTTTACTTTAAAACGCGGTCTGTCGCGTTTCACCATGTCTTCGTCTTTCTTTATAAAGAAGAAAGAAAACCCCAAATTTGTCAAGAAGGGGAAAAATACACAAGCTCCGAAACGAAAGGTAAGAGAGTTGGCGTGTTAGCATGGAAGCTAAATCACAGTATCGCTAGCTAACCAGCAGGTTGACTCATGCGACTTACCTGAAGTAGCACGCTGTTTTCTATATTTTTAGACGTTGTCACGCACAGATGTAAACTAAGAGTGTCACTACTATCCCTTCATATTTTCTCCTGCTGCAGGGTGATGGCGACTCGGGAGGAAAAAGTAAAGTGCAAGCGAAGAAACCCTCCAAATACAACGAAGAGATTTCCAGCGATTCTGAGACAGAGAGGTTAATTTCCTGGGTTATGCATTACTGATAGTTTTTTGGTCCTGTATTCAAAGCGCATAGCTAACCTAACAGTAATTCAATTATCGCTTTTTTTTCTTGTTGTGCAGTCGTGTAGAGCCCAAGAAAAGACAGTCCACTCAGGAGACTGAGTACGATGAGACGCCACAGGAGAAGAAGCTGAGATTAGCCAAACTTTACCTCGACCAGCTGAAGGAAGACGGTAAAGCTTGTATTACCTATACAGCATGGAGCTGTTAACTTTACACTGTCAACCTGCATGTGTTTATTGTGTGATCTGATTTCAGAGGAAAACAAAGCAGAGGAAGACTCATTCGAGACTGATCTGATTGCTGGAAGACTTCAAGAAGAAGTGGTAAGAGTGTCTTCAGTATAAAAGGGTGTAATTGAACGGGGACATTTCTTCATCACAGCAGCCAAAGGACAGTGGTATTGTAATAACAATAATAGCAAAATAATAAACAATACAATAAAGAAGTAAGAAATACAAAATAGAACCCTCTTACACTGCCACTGGGCACACTGACATGGCACCGTCACCTTCATCATTATTTTTCTGACCACCACTAGTCCTTACTCTTATAATTCTCATCAAACAAAGTCACATTGTATCTTCAGTTTGATCATTGATTCAGTCTGCACTGTCCTGTCATATTGAACACCTAACATAATCCAAGTGAAATTCTGACCAGATAAAAATACTGATATTTTAATTTATTAGAATTTGCGATCATGGGGACTTCTGCTCTGTGCTTTTTATGAGATGTGGCACCCATCACAAATCCCTGTCAGTATCCTCTTTTGCAGGATATTTATGCATCTTATGGCTCCACTATTGATGGCAGGTTTCACAGGGGCATCCTTCAAATCCCACACTCCTGTAGCATAAAATAATATCGAGCCAACCGTTGAATATTGCAGTGAAAACCCAATGGCAGGGTCACAATGTAACCTTCATTCATCACAGACCCTAACTCACTTCAGGCTGACTGCGCTAATACAAGTGGGTTTACAAGATCCCGCTTTAAAAATCAGCAGGACACCTCTGATATGAGGGTAACCGTCAAGGCCTTGTTTGGGATGGTGACACAATTCTTGATGCAGTGAAGTGAGGCTTCAAAACATCCTGCTGTGATTCTTTTGATTCTGATTTGAAAAGTTGACATTGTGTCAAGTAGTCTGCTTTGAGCGCAACATCTATAACTGCATGTTTATTTGGCAAAAAGGAAAAAAAACCCTTTAGTATGTTTTTTAGTCCTTAAGAAGTCAATCCCATATCCTTGATCTTGGACCCTGTCATTGTTTTTGGAGTTAATGTTTGCTCAATTGTCATTCACTGATCTATGTTCTTGATCTTGTGTGTGTGATTTCCTCTCAGCTTGAACAGAAAGGAAAGCTTCAGCGACTTATTGCCAAAGATGTGAGTACAAGAATGTTTACGCTGCATTTCCAATATTTAAGGAGAAAGGGGGTTTATGAACAAACTGACTTTTAATTAAAATGTCATTCTGTCTTTCAGCTCATGCCACCAGATGCCTCAGAGATCAGAGTTTTGAGAGGACACAAGCTTCCAATTACCTGTCTGGTCGTCACCTCTGATGACAAGTACATCTTTTCTGCTGCCAAAGACTGCTCCATCATTAAATGTGAGTGTATACATTAACATCCTGAAAATCCTTACAATTCAGTACAAAAGGGATGTACGCTTGAAAATTGAGGGTAAAAATGTAATTTGGATAGTGGCTAATGGTGTGATTTGGAGGTGTCAGTTCATTGTTTTTCTCTTGTCTGCAGGGAATGTTGAAAGTGGGAAGAAACTGCACACAATACATGGTGGAAGGAAAGGCACAGAGGATCGGCATGTTGGACATACTGCCCATATCCTGTGTATGTCCGTATCGTCAGATGGGAAATACTTGGTGAGCAGTTCTCTCTCAGCATAACCTGAAATAGGCTGAAATTTGTTATTTATACAAAAAAAGCTTAAGAATCATGTTCTGTTTTTTAAATTTAAGGCATTGATAAAGTGTGACATACTCGTGTAACAGAAGCATGTTTTTCACCATCTTTTTAGGCCACTGGAGACATGAACAAACTGATCATGATCTGGGAGGCAGAAACTTGTAAACATCTGTATAAATTCACAGGACACAAAGGCCCCGTGTCGGTACGTTCTGCCACTCGCTGTCTCGGCTGCATGGAATAACTTATTTTTATCTTAACAGAATTGTCAGGAAATCCTTCTGTGAATCATATCATTGTATTTCCCTCCTCAGGGCCTTTCATTCAGAAAGGGGACTCATGATCTGTACAGTGCCTCTCATGATCGCTCAATAAAGGTGTGGAACGTGGACGAGAATGCATACGTGGAAACTCTGTGAGTGACAAATCAGAAAAAAAAGAATCTCTTGCTGTCAAACACTCGCATTTAGCATCAGCATTTGACTTTTTTATCACTGTGACGCGCTGTAGCTTTGGGCACCAGGACGCCATCACAGGATTGGACAGCCTGAGCCGTGAGCGCTGTGTGACTGCAGGAGGAAGGGACCGCTCAGTGAGGGTGTGGAAGATAGCCGAGGAATCTCAGCTGGTATTCCACGGCCACGAGTGAGTCTCTCTCCATCTTTCCTCTGGTGTTTCAGTGTCATGCCGTTCGCACTGTTGTCTTCTGATGTGTTGATCTACTGTCAGTGCCACACGATTCATGATCTAATTCACTGACAAATTTGAAAATAGTCTAGGAAAGGAGCATTACTATTCAAAGATGAGGAATGAAGGGTTTACAACGGATCCATAATGTATAAACATTTAATACTATCTGTCCTATACGTTCGCCACGCAGGCTTTTGTCACCATTCAGAAACAAAGTCATCAGTGAAAGAAATAAGTCTGAACAGAGTACAAAAGAGTATTTCACCCTGTAAACATAAGAATAAGGCACAGCAACACTCATCACAGCACACTGTTGTGATGACGTTTGATGTGTGAGACTTGTCGCTCTTGGGTATACTTGGTTTATCACAGATACCAGTAAAGCAACACGGTGTATAAAATAAGCACAACAGAAACATCAGATGGGTCGGACCACTGTGATCAACTATATTTCTTTAAAACATTAGCGTTAAGGCCGAAATGATGAGAAGACAAAAACAAGTAGACAGATTTCAAATATCTCTGCAGTGCAAATTGCCAGTTGTCTGCACAGCTGTGACTGAAGTGTTAGTGCATCGCTACAGTGATTTGGTCAGCAAAAAAGGTTTCCAGAATAAGAAACAATTTGAAAATACTCCGGGAAAAATGTTTGAGTTTCCATAATTCGGTGTTTCATCTGCACAATCACTCATGTTAACCTAAAATCTTCAAAGTAAAACTTTCCTGTCATCACTTTTGTTTGCCTCTTGGAGTTGAAATTGGCGAACATTAAATTATCATGATTTTAACTTTAATTAAAGTTGATATGAGCAGCTGGTATGAATATTTTCGATGTATTAATAAATGCTATAGGTACAATGAAAGTGCTTAAATTTGATTCTCAAAAAGCTGCACGAAAGCTGCTAATAATCGTATGTCACATAGTTCTCGTGAGCATGCAGACGGACTGATGTAATCGATTGCTTCATCATTATACTGTCTTCCTACAGGGGTTCGATTGACTGTATCCAGCTCATTAACGAGGAGCATATGATAACGGGAGCCGATGACGGGTGAGGCAGCTGCAGCTTTCTTTTCCTGTCTCATTTACAGTTTTTGTAACTGCCGTTAACAGATCCAGTCATGTTTTCTTTTTCCTGCCCTCTCTCAATTTTCCCAACGACCTCAGCTCCGTGTCTCTTTGGAGTGTCAACAAGAAGAAGCCTCTCAGCACAGTGAAGCAGGCTCACGGTTGCCATGGCGACGCAGGGCTGGAGCAGCCTCATTGGGTGGCTTCGGTCGCGGCGCTTCAGAACTCGGATACAGTCGCCTCAGGTGCCTCTGGCTGTGAGAGTCCTTCTTACCAGCTTCTTCCTAACACATGCTCACTCGCACTTTATTATTATGTACAAGACAGTTTTTAAATTAAACATTTTCTCAGTTGACTTGTAAGAAGTGGAATTGAATCAATAATAATAAATAAGTAAATAAGTAAATAAGTAATAAATCTAGTCCTGATTAACTGTTTTACATGAGTAGAGCAGTTGTTGCAGTTATATGTATGATTTATTAAGAATGTTCTTCTTTACAGGTTCACACAACTCCCAGGTGCAGCTGTGGAAGTGTGGACAGAATTACCGTGCGCTGGAGCCTCTATTCAATGTAACAGTGGTAGGTTCTTGCTACTTCCTCTGCTTTCCAGTTGGTAACATTTTTGAACAAGTTTTTTAAGCTCATCAGACAAATTACTTACAACTACCACAACAGCAGTTTGGAAATATCTTATTTTGTGTCTTGTTTCGCTTTCTCTTCAGCCCGGGTTTGTCAACAGTCTGAAGTTTTCAAGCTCTGGTCAATTCTTGGTGGCAGGAGTCGGACAGGAGCACAGGTAACTGAGCTAATGATCATGTTTCCATAGAAACTGTAAGTTGAGTTCCCTTTGACTACTAAATGTCAGCGTAGGTTCATGTTCAGTGAATGAAATGTCCACTAGATGGCAGTGGTGATCCATCTTTCAGCCTCCGTCGCAATACCTTCAACATTTCTCTCAGTGCAGCCTCAGTTTTTTTTTTTTTTTCTATTAGAAGAGAAAAGTTAATGGAAAAACACTCACGAGTATTTATAACAAGAATATATTCCAGGGTAGTGTCACCCACTCGCTTTCCTCACTTTCTTTAAAGTGAATACCAGAAACACATTATGATGGGTGTTTGTTATTAATGGTGTACAATAGATAATTAAAAACCTGCCACATCTTTGAAAATTAATTTGAATTGCAGAGGTTGTTGTTGCTTTTGGCGGTACAACACAAAGAAAGACTGGTGATCTCCAGCTCCTACGTGGTAAACATGCCAATCGGTAAACATGCCAATCAGTAAACTTGAAACTGAAAGAAATTGGCAATAAAGTGAACTCAGTTCGTGACTATTTGGAAGTTTATATATTTGAATTTAAAATAGTTTTTTCTGTTTCTGTTCTTTTTAAACAAATGTTCTCTAACGAAGAGACTGCAGACTAGATGAAGAACAGAGATGTTCTCTTGCTGGTCGTGCCATCAAGTAGTGGTGCAGAATTCATTTATCTTAACCACACAGGTAGAAATACTGTATTCATGCTACACACATAATGCTCACCTTACAGCTCATTTGTGCCTCCTTTACACCCAAAAATAACGATGTAAAAGTCACTGCCCACATCATGCGTTCTTCATATCGGCATGGATGTTAAGCAGCGAAACCACCAGAGGCCTCCACTCGGAGTTAAGTTGCACACAGACCTCCACTTTTCCTTCGCCACCGGCCGACCTCACTCACATTTATTTCCTGTCTAACCTCCTCTCAGCTGCTCTGTGGTGACTGTTTATCTCTGTGGGCAAAGTAGCATCATGAGATGTTGAAAACTTCTCACAAACTCGCATGTCTCCTCAAAAAGTTCCATCCTGTTTATAACTTGTTTGTTTTGTCCTGTGGTCATGTCTCGCCTGAACTATTGGCTACAGAGCCACACTGCCCCCCCATGACTACTGGGCATACTGCCCCATTGGTCCAAATCTGTAAGCTTTCAGATGCAGAACGTGCAGAAATACAGATGAAATGGGACAGAAGGCTCTGTCCATAACCATATGTGTAGCTAACATTGAGCGTAAATATTAGTCATCTCTGACTTATCACAGCGCTTTTATTACCTTTAGGCACAAAAGCCACGAAAAAGACTGTCTAATATAACCAAAGGGCTACGATGACTCCAGTCATTTTCTGTAACGTCTCTAAAAACGACTTCCAACAACCAGTTGTATCATCTATATTTAATAATCCCAGACACATTTTAAATATTTTCTAGTATTTGCTTTAATTTTAATGTCTGATTGAAATTAATTCACTTTGTTCATGACTGAAGAACAGAAGGATCTGAGGCTCTGTTGGAATATGTTCACCAACAAGGTTTAATTGGATGTGGACAACTTCAGAACTGGTGTCTAATCTAAAATTGGCGAATCAAGTGGATCATGAGAAAAGTTTTTTATCCATCTTCTCTTTAATGTTGGATTTTGTTTCAAGCTCTCAGGCTACAGATGTCTGTTTACCCTCTGATCCAGAGCGTGTCTGTTTTTCCACAGGTTGGGCCGATGGTGGAGAATAAAAGAGGCCAAGAACGGGATCTATATCATTCCTCTTAAAAGGAAACCTCCTAACCCAGAGGAAGCCAAGTTGTCTGAATAATTTGGACTGTTAAGTGTCTTTTTTTTATTTTGTAAATTAAAGGTTTAAATACTGCCTATGAATCATGTTTTTTTTTTTATCTTCCTTCAGAGAAGAAAATGGTATATAGCTAAACTGAAAAACACCCAGTGTGATTATTTATACACGTGATCACTGAGTCTCTCCTGTGAATTCTTATTTTTGAAGAAGCGTTAACAGCTTTAGTGAAGGAGTCAGCAATGTGGGAAAAGTGGGCTGTGTCTGGATTCAGCCACAAGAAGTGAGAAGAGGCTGTATTGTATGAGTCGGCACATCCTGTCCGAGCTGACCAAGAGACATCTCTTAACATCTCATGATCCAAATGTCTTTTTAAAATGATTTCAGCCTCTCTTTCGGGAGAATTCTGCTGAAAGTTTCTGTTGGAGTGTCTGTTAGGAACAGCTCATACCACTTTAATGAGAAAAAAATAAAAAAAATCAGAGGCTGCTAAGCAATAAGTTTGGGCTCAAATCGTCATGGTAACTGCTTCCGTGTCAGTAATTGTCAGCCTGTCAGCGTCAAACATAGAATTGCAATTAACTCTACAGGAGAATCATTTATCTCTGGTAAAGGACTCACCGAATCTTTTACTCCCGCATATTTAACGTTTTCAAAGGAATTTTAAAAAGCAATCAAATTGCGCAGTGCACAAATATCAGGTAGCTTACATTGGTTGACTGCGGCTATCAATACATTTACAGCCGCGTCAGTGTGCTGAAAGCATTTTAATTACGTTCAACACAGTGATTCATTGGCATAACCATGGAGAAGTAATTTAATCTGTTAATGTTTTAACAGAAGGAACAATTAGCGTTGTCATAGGTCTCCTCTTTGGCTTTGAAGTTTTTTGTTTTTTTTGTCCTTTTCACTGGTGCACAATTGTGTCCTGGTACTTATACATTTACTCATGAGTTAATTGGCTCAGTTAGGATGGAATACTGTTTGACTTTTCCCCCTCACTGTTGCAGTTTATCATATTGATAATGACATTTAATTTTGTAATTAAAGGAAAATTCTGTCATTATCTACTTGCCCTCGAAAGTCAGGTGAAGTTTTATTGTCTACAAAACATTCCTGTAGCTTCAAAACAGCAAACAGTGTTGCAGCATTCACACCTGAGGTAGATGTGAGCTTGTTTTGAAATGATACACCTAGTCCACATAATCATTGTCTGTTGAAGCCCTGAGATTGAAGCCCAAATTGATTTGAAAAGAAATTATTTACACCCATGATGTACTTTAAGCTTAGCTGCTACAGTGGAGATTTCAGCTGAAAAGGGATGTTAATAACACCTTTACAACTCAATTTGGGATCTCTGGGCTTTCCAAGACCGAGATTGCGCCAGACGAGCTGTATGGAGCCATTCTTTCCATCTCCATCTCTCTTTCCATGTCTCCCCATCTACGTCAGGTGGTTGGGAAGATGCTGCAAAGCTGTTTTTCTGTGAAGCACCAGAAATGTTTTGTGGACTACAAAACTTCACCCAGACTTTTACATCTGCTCGAGGAGGACTAGATAATGACAGTAGTTTAATTATCGGGTGAACTCGTCCTTAAAAAGTCACTTCTGGATGGGCTGCAAGTTTACGTCTTATACATTTATAAAAAACAGACCAGGGAGACAGCGGGTGGGTTGTTTATAGATTTATGCGTTTGTTTTTTTTCCAATTTAATATCAGGAAACTCCAATCGGTATAAAAGATGAAAAACTCTGACTCAGGTGAACACATTTATAGGCACTGTACACGTATAATGCACATACTGGACTAGTACTCACAGCAATTGTTATAGCTCAGAGAACTGAGCACCAAGTACAAGTGTTGGTATTAGAATAAAAAAAAAAACATGCTGCGACTTCTACCTTTTTTGTAATTACGGTAAAAATAGAGGAAGCAATCCAATAAGTTAACTCAGCTAAAAGTACTTACAGACATTTTAAAGTTAATTTGGTTTTGAAGAAGGATGAAAATCGAGCCGTTTGTGCAAAAAAAGGTCGTTATTGTCTCTGAATAGCTGCATTTAGTTTGTGTCAAGAATTGCAAGTGTGAATCCAAACACAGCGGTGTTTAATCTTTTTATATTAAAAAAACAAAAACATTTTATTTACATAAATTACAAGAAAGCACACACTGTTATACCAGTCTACATTAACACATGTCCTTTATATGGTCTAGTCGCCTACTTTTTCATCACGTTCACTATGATTAGTCACACATTTTGTTCAACAGCAGGGCTAAATTTATTTCATTTTTTTTTTTTCTTTCGTCAATGTCTACAACATTTGGATATATTCACAGCACTGTAAGGACGAGATAAGAACAGCCTTTTGTTTTGTATAACACTACTGCTTCACAAGCACCCATTTTGACAACAAGACTCGTAAGGACAAGGCACGGTGCATTTAATCACATCTATCTGTAAACCGAGGAGATCACAGCATATTAAATCTATACAAAAAGGCTTTACAATTGATACATACTGCTCGCTGTAGGAACGTCGTTTAGCTTTCACAGTTAAGAGTTACCCTTTCCACAGACAGTCAGTCAGTCAGTCAGTCTACCCAGACAGAGTTATCTCTCCGCAGCATGTTGGATGGCGTAGGGGGAGTTCCGTCATACACAGCTTTGTTTAATGAAAGGGATGACTGATGGTGGGATGGTCTCTTGTGCTCAGAGAGGAACTTTTTTCACAAAGAGGATGTTGTAGAGTCCACCACCTCGCGCCCGTTACAGACTGCTGGCACGTAGTTAGAGGCCGATCCTGGGAGAGAGAGAAACAGCGATGTTAGCCAGGCGAGATTTTTTTTTCAACGCGAGGACACAAAACTGTGAACGAGAGATAAAAGCTGTGGGCAGAATTCTGGTGATGTCATCGGCATCATGACATCACCAGAATGTCATTTCATTTAACATGTTTATGAGTAGCTATCGAACTCTTAAGCATTGTACTGAACAAGGGCATATTCAGCTGCCTATTTTTGTTTTGGGTCTACACTATTTTAGCTCCTGTCTCTTTAAGGCCCCTCCTAGATTGGTCAGCTCATGCATGCCTGACCCAGCACCGCTAACATCAACAGAGCAGCTTTGCTATATCAGTTCCTACTGGCCACTTGTGGCACCTCGCTGTTAGGGTGCAAATTCCAACCAACTAAATACCCCTCGGAAAAACCTACAGTGGCTGCTAAAAACAGAAAAAAGCAAAAGGCCCTCTCTAGACCCAGTGTTTGGTTTGTCTGTTCTCGGCTACTGGGTACAAACATGGCAGACTTCATGGAAAGAGGCCCGCTCCCCCTGTAGATATCAAAGGCTCACCGAAACACAAGCATTGTCAGTTTCAGACTATGTATTTAACTTCTGCCTCTAAATCCCCCTAAATCCTACACACTGGACCTTTAAGTGAAAGCTCTGAACACCTCCTCTGATTCATGACAACAAGCATTCATTTAAGATTACTAACAAGTCTTCAGTCTGAGTTCGCAATAACAGTTAAACTAGTACTAAGCCTTTAAGCTCACAGTTGTAGTTTGGACTGTTTGAGCTCTTCCAGCTGTAACAGATTAAAATGAATACCCAATATGTCTGTGTTTATTTATGAAGTCTGTGCTATGAATTAGTCTGTCAGTTTATTACTAAGCTTTAGATAAGGCTGGCTCTCATCCAACATGAGAAGAAACATAATGATTGGATTTTAATTGCTTCTCCACACTGATGCAAAACCAGACAAAAAAAAAAAAAAGCAGAGAAAACTTTTTTAATTTTGTTGACTTTCATTCTCAGACTTTGTTCTTTGTAGTCCTCTTTCATTAAATAATGTGTAGAAACCTCTGACATAAATGGTTTAAAAAAATATTGCGGGTGTTTCATGCAAGTTAGTTCCCAATTCCCTTGTTGATTACACTGTCATTACATCCTATTTTGGAAACATAAACTGATGGTTTGCAGCTGAAATTGCGAACAGAAGTCTCCGTGCTGGTGTCGAGAATTTTAGTATGCGCCGCATTGGAGAGAGCGACGAGTACCTGATACAGTGGGTACTTGTACCTTTAGAGTAGCTGGAGCTGGGAGCGGAGGCAGAGGCAGACACCGTGGCACTGAAGCGATTGGTTGTGACTCTGAGTGAGGCCACATTTTTCTGGGGCTGGAACAGAATGATGTGAACCTTGGGGGCGAAGAGGCAGCCGAGCACCACCGAACCGCTCAGACTGACGGAGATGCACATGGTGGTGGTCTGCACCTGTGAGGAGAGACAGACAGACGGACACAAAGTGGGTGGGTGGGTGATGGTGCATATATGTGAGCTTCTGTTTTCTACTTTTGTCTTCAAAAGGACTAAAAAAGTTTGTTCAAAGGCGACCCGGCCCCCCCGACACACACACACACACACACACACACACACACACTGACACACCTGTTACATCACTACAGGCTTTGATCCAATCAGGTCACTCAGTTTCATTTGTTTCCTGCTCTAATAACTCCCCAGATCTTTACTCCAATCAGTTGAATTCCCTCTCAGCACCTTTGTGCTTTTTTCTTCCAAAATGAATAAATAAATGACTCAATAAATAGTCATTAAATGCATGCAGGTTTTACTACATTAATAAAATGTGTATGGATTTTTTTTCTTACTATTTCTTTACATTTATTTTAAAGATACATATTAATTTCATATTTACTTCTGTGTTTATTACCTCCGTCAAGGGAGCTATATTTTTTCACCTGTGTCTGATTGTTTGTTGGTTGGTTTGTCAGCAGGATTACACAAAAGCTACAGAATGTATTTCCATGAAACTTGGATGGAGGATGGGTCTTGGGCCCAGAATTAGACCCCATTTACTCTTGGTGCAGATCCAGCTACAGGAACGGATCCAAGAATTTCTTCTCTCTCTCTCTACAAAACATTGTGAGACAGGGCATTTTTTTACATTTTCATTTGAAAAATGCATGGATCTTGATGAAAAAAATCAGCCGCATTCATAGCAATCTATGCGTTAGTAATCCAAATAATAGTCCAGACCTAAATATGTTTTTTTTTAATACTGGATTAGGCTTGATTGAATTAAAAGGGACATTTGGGGCCTGAGGTATCAGTCTACTGAGTCCCATTGAAATGTATCTTTTATGTTCCTTTAATTACAGTGTGCTTTTACAAAAATCACTCCCAAACCAATCACAATCTCTATGTCAAACATATACTGAACACCTTACGTGCCCTTGATCATGGCATTGTCTTTCTGGGGCACAAAACACCTCTTTTCATTTTCTCACCTCGCCCGGCTTAACATAGAGGTCACAAATTATCTTCATGTCCAAGGCCAAAGTCTGACAGTCCTCTATATTTCCATCAAGCCAAATCAATATCAAACTCAATAGCCCTGAATCACACTAAATTCTAAACCAGCCATAACTACTTAACCAGATCTACAATCAGATTGTACTAACTCAGATACCAGCCACCTAAAATGCCTTACTTACTTACTTTTTCATCAGGATTTGTGAATTATTCCCCAGAGAAAACATAGGAAATGTGTAAAAAAATCGCCCTGTTGTGAAAGAAGGTGAGAAACAATTCCGGAATCAGTCCCTTTAATCTGGATCTACGGTAAACTACGATCTTCTTCATTCAAAAATTGTTGTGAATTTGTTGTGATCT
Organism: Diplodus sargus; assembly: GCA_903131615.1. NCBI lineage: Eukaryota > Metazoa > Chordata > Actinopteri > Spariformes > Sparidae > Diplodus > Diplodus sargus. Next base: position 4,299,866 of record CAEMYA010000071.1, read on the forward strand.
TGTTTAAAAAACAACCAACAAAAGGAGGTATAGGTGAAAACATAACCTTCTTAGTAGAGGTAGGCGTCGAACTAATGTTTTGTTTTTAGTTACATAATGATGTCATGTGGTTTAACTATATTTAGTCGCTTTTACATTTTGCTAAATGTGCAAAAACAATCCTAAGTATGCCCAGATGTTCTGTATCCTGCGGTCATATCACAAACAAAAACAGAAATCTCACATGTTGTTTTGTATATTCCATGCACTTAATATTCTTGGATTATCAGCCGCATTTCCATTTTTTCAATTATGTACGTGTGCATGAAGCTCTCAATTAGGATTGTTAGCAATTCTAATCGTGTATCTGCATGTGCATGACTATGAGGGCAAGGAGAAGAAGAAGAAGAATGTGGAATAAGCGCAGCTGGCTGTCCTGGAAAGTCAGGGCCTTGTTAGTCATATTTCAGCCACTAATGTGAGCTGACTGCTGGGGTCATCTTCCTGAGCATCGTCTCTCTCCACCCCACTGGTTACCCCTGCAGTCCAGGAACTTCTATTTGCAGAACCACAGCATGGAGTGAAATCCCTCCTAAACAAAACCGCACAACAACAACACTGCGGAAACATGAGAAGTCATCTCACATTATTAAGCTTTCGAGTACAGAAAAAACAAAGAACACAGTCGGGGCGGCGGGTAAGAGTACTTCACTGCAGCTTCCTATCTCTTTCAGCCATAAAGATGTCTTTCTACCAGCTATTTTCATTAAACAAAAAATTCTGAAGTACCAACTGGGTATGCTGCCCCGCTGTGTGAACCCTACTGTTTCTCACTTTAAAACTGGCAGCGAAGAGAACCAGGTTTCACTTTTTGCTTCATTTAATGCGGAGTGCCTTTTTAAATCTTTCATTTTAGTTATATATTTAAATCTATAAATATATATCTGTATAGTTTTAACTTGATAATGTCAATCATTTTTTAACTTTCCGTGGCCTTTATGATTCGTCGATTTAATTAATTTCATTCTATCTTTTTGAAAATCTGTTCAAAAATCACGAATGTATGAGTTTATGTTTAATTAATCAGTATGTACAATGCATAATTCAGTCACTGACTATTTCTACAGCGATGAAATTGACTTTTGCTGAAATAAAATTACTAAAACTGACAGGAGGTGGAGGTTTGAAATAAGTTTCACGTAAAGGACCCTGAACATAGCAGAGCAACTGCATCCATCTGTAAAACCTTGAGTTCATCATGATTCACTGGCTACACAAGGCTACTCTCTCATTAGAATATCTCTCTGCCGTCCAACCCTAATTTGAAATGTGGCAACTCAACCCACGGCCATTATTATTGGTGTCACACAGAACCAAAGCATGAAGGTCTCTGTTGCAATGCCAAACCTCTCACTTTTTTTTCAATGTATGTGTGTGTGTGTTTGCCGCCTCTTCACTATGAAGCCTTACACTCTTTATACTCGCAGTGTTCAGCCAGCAGGCCTCAGGTATCCCACTGGGGATCAGAAAAGGTAAAGGTTTTCAGTTCACGGTTTGGGTGCCAGAAAAAGCTGATCACTGCAGACATGAAAAGCCTGAGGTACCTCGTGATGATACAAAGCTTGTGTGATTTGCGATCCCCCTCCGCATCTGTTTGCACAACAAAGGCCTTGTTGCTGACCAAATGCTGTGGCAGCACCCTTGAGTCAGCCTAAGGCACCGGCACTCATAACTTATATGTTCTGTCAGGTTTATGCTCCTTGTTTTTTTTTGCCGTATTACTCCACACTGCATGGAGAGATGTATGAGTCCGTCCTTGCAGCTATGCATTCTCTACTTTAATCAAATGTATATTCAAATTTTTGGTCTGCTGAAGCGTTTCAGACAAGTCCAGTAATAGTTTTGCATATAGTCAGCCCATTTATTCATCATTTGTGTGATTCAGGGTAAATGCAGCCTTTAGCAATTTGGCTTCGAGACTTTATTCCCATGTGACAGCTCTGCAGAAGATATGTCATATTTCCTCTGACTACTAGGGAGGCAGTGTCACTAAATGTCCCTGCTTACAATTATTTTTACTTCATGTCATAACACAACTTGGTGAGTTCACCGAATAGGGCCAGTTATGATTCAGTCTCTGTATCTAGAGAGAAAAACAGCAATAAATCTCCTGATTTGATCTTCAGCACCTGAAATGTGTCATTAAGCATTTAGTGATGCTGTGATTCAATGAATCAGTTTGACTGCCATTAATTATTTCTATCTGTGCATTCCAGCTTCATCGTCTCCAGAGTCTTTGTTCTCTTCTTGAAAGATCCTTCAACCTACATGAAACGGAAGCTCACTCTTTCATGGGTCCGGGTGAGCGTGATCAAATGGAATCCGAGAGTGACACTTTCTTCTTTAGGAACGAGAAACCCACTTGGGGTAGTCATTTACAGACGTTGTTTACATTATTCCACAACAGTGGGCTTGAGAATTTGCTAGAATTATAAATTCTGAACACTGAATGCCACTATAAAAGACACATTCCGTGGATAGTTACCCTGTAGTCGCTGGCAGTGACATAGAAAATGGGCTGGAAGGCGAGCCAGATGATGCAGGTGGTGTACATGGTGAATCCGATGAACTTGGCCTCGTTGAAGTTCTCGGGGCACTTCCGCGTCTTGAAGGCGTAGACAGTGCAGAGGATGATGAGGATGCAGTTGTAGGTGAGTGACATGAGCATGCTGGAGTCCCTGCTGTTGCACTTGAGGGTGACCACGTCTCTCCTCTCCGGGCTCACCTCCTTCCGAACCCCTGGCACCTCCACCAACAGCCAGATAAGAGCCACCAGCAGCTGGCAAGAGATAAGAGCGCCGCAGATCGCTACCTGGGAGGCGGGGCTGATGAAGCGTGGCCGCTGGGCTCCGTCTTTCACGCCGCTGAAGATACGAGCGATGCGGTTGGTCTTGGTAAGGAGGGCTGAGTAGCACACTGCGAAGGAGGTACCCAGGCCGAGTCGGCGCAGGGTGCAAACAGCGGTGGAGGGTTTGGCGATGTAGATGAAGGTCATGAGGTAGCACATCAGCACTCCCAACAGGAGGATGTAAGAGAGTTCACGGCCGCTTGCTTTAACCACAGGCGTCTCGTTGTGCTTGAAGAACAGGCCCACTACTGACAGAGCGCACAGTATACCAAGGCAGGAGATGGTGACAGGCCCGATGGCCCAGGCATCCTCCCAGCGGATGTATTCTTCAGGCAGATCATAGCAGCCGGTCAAGTTAGCCAGCGGCCACTGACCGAAGCTGCAGTCTGCACAGGTGAACTCGTCCTGCAGGTACTGGTAGGGCTGGCAGGGGATACAGATCCAGCAGCACACGTCTCCGGGCTGCATACTCTTCACCTCGTTCTTCCTGCAGGGGTCGCTGCACTGGGAGGTGGGCGGCGAAAGGCCACGCCAGTGCACCATGCTGTTGTTCAGGGTCAAGTTGTGGTCCCAGTAGCCGACCTTCTTGTAGATGAACTTCCCGTCTTCTTTGTGGTAATGAAAGATGTTGTAGCGGCTGATGCTGTCGCCGAAAGCATCGAAGCGCACCATGCTCTCTGCTTCTGTAGGTCTGAATGGAGCTGGAAGGAAACAAAGAGTAATGTTGACTACTAATACGGGCTACTGTAAAGAACATCAGTCTTCAGACAATATAAGGGTTCATTTTTAATTAAAGGGGCTCTATGTAACAATTTGTAACAATTCACATGTCTATGTATGAGTTTTATTAGCCATAAATGAGCAGATTGTAACATGATGGGAAAAATTAGACCTCGTCTGTCTCTCGCAGTTTCCTATACAAGCCAGTGGACAATTTGTATAAGTTGATTGACTCCGCTCCGCAAACAGAGAGCAGGTAGTCCACTGACGTAACCTAACGAATGGCTCCCACGGAGCCCCTTTTATTAGAATTGTGTATATACTAGTAATGAGACTAATGGTATTATACATTCCTGTAAACACTCAACACACGTGTTTACTGCCATTTAAGCTCATCCAACAAGCGTAATCATTCATCCAACCAAGACCAAATCTTTTAAAAATAGTATGTTCGAGTACGGTCCCCCTCTCTCTTGTTCCTCCATGCTAATTAATGAGCTGTTTTTGCTAATTAAATAAACACAATAAGCCCCTTTCAGTGCAGCAGAGGAAATCACCGTTGTTCCATTGACATGCTTATTTGCAAACCATTTTGCGTGAAAATGTTCAATTACATGTTCAAGTACAAATGAAAGAGACGTTCTTGTCCCAGTGAGACACTGTGTCTGTGTTTGCATTCATCGCTGTTCTTACCTTCAAATTTGGTCTTCAGGATGAACTCCTTGTAGAACCTTTTGCCGTTACCTGGTTTCATGGCCTCACACACCTTGGATGTGTTGGAGCACACAGCTTGCCTCATGTTATGCAGAGCGTAGGCCATGGCATAGACTGCATTCACCACAAACATGATCTTGGACTCCTGCTCAAAAGTGCCATCCCGCAGGCTGTTTTCACTGCAGCCAGCTTCCTGGAGGCTGCAGCTAAACCGGTGCTCCCAGAACTCTTTGAACCACGGGTTCCTTGTGTTGGTGTACGGGTTCAGCTTGGTGAAGTAGTCTTCAAACTCTCTAATCGGGTAGGAGGCCAGCTCAATAGTGAAAGCCATGTCTGCTGCAGTCTCACTGCCCCTCACCACACTCTCCTGAGCTCCCCATCCATCACTCGCCACCCAGGTGAAGGTGGCATTCATGCGAGCAGCGGCCACCAGCAGCTCGCGGGCATCTTCGCTGCGGGTGAACAGGATGACCACCTTGGCGTTGGACTTCTGCTGCAGAGCGCGGATCACGTTGTCATAGCTCTGGCGGTTCATGGAGCGGCTCACCTTGGCTGAAGTGGCGATGCAGATTTGGCGAGTGCGAGCCTCCTGCTGGAAGGCATCGATTCCGGTCTCGCCGTAGTCGCCCTCTGACGCCACTGTTGACACGTAGGTCCAGTTGAAGTAGCGCAGGATCTCAGCCATGGCCTTGGCCTGGTAGAAGTCAGGAGGCACTGTGCGGGCAAAGTAGTCGTAGCGGCTCTTATCGCTGAGCTTTGAACTGGTGGAGGCGTAGCTGATCTGAGGGATCTGGAACAATCGCAGGAGGTTGGCCACCTGATGAAAGAGACAGAAAATATTAGGTTCATTATTAGGTATAGGGTTACTATGTGGTTGTAAAGTGTAATTTCATAATCCTGAAGCCTTAATTGTGTCCCCTGCTACGATCAAACAAATGACTGCACCTGCTTATAGAAGTTTTCGTTTGTGATAACCTAATAGTTTAACCACTAAATTCAACAAGAACGTTTTATAAAAGTGCATGAACACATTTTTGAGTTCAACAAACACTAAAGTATCACAACTGTCTTAGTTTATATGGTATTTATTTACCCAGCGACCTCTGGTGGCCTTTATATATAATAACAGTGGCAAAGAAGGAAGTCAGTTGACAGAGTATAAAAAGTGATCCACATAGGAACAAGATGGGGTAGATGGAAGGGTAAAGAAAAAGGATTTCCCTTCCTCATGTCCCTTGTAAAACCAAAAGGGTTTTAACTTTTGTAACGCGAGCCACTTGTATCACATACATAACAACCTAAGTGACATACAGATGCACACAAGTGAAGTGACTTTCTGAAGTAATTAACGACTGCACAGTGTCATGAAAATGACACCACCCATCCATGTTAAAGTTAAACCTCGCTTTCACTGTGCTTTTTGGCTTGCCACTGGGCTCTTTCATTGCACAAGGACAAATTATCACACAAAGGAGGCACGTATGCCATTTCACAATCAATTCAGGGGGAGGCACTGTGATCCGAGGTCACTATCCCCAGATAAGGGGGGAACAACTTGAATAACTGTGAATAGTCTGCACTGCAGAAGAAAAAGTACCACGTTGATGGAGGAGGCAGAGAGGCTGAAGAGGCAGAGTGTTAGAAACCAAGGTTAAACAAGAGTAAACGGACGGGCATTCACACAATAAAGAGCGCCAGTCAAAGTCTGTTCCCTCTCTGACAAGTGTTTCCTTGTACCACTGTGACCTTAGACAGCAGCTCAAAACTGACATTCTTTCAGCCAGATCAGTAATTAACAAAAGCTTTCCACTTATTAGTAAAAATGGTTGTTCTAGTTTGCCTTTTTATGCAAAAAGCACAGAGAGAGATGGGGATTTGTAGATAAAATTGAGATTCTTACGTTTGTGTTTTGCTTTGCACAGTAGCCAGGACATTAGTGGTAGCCTTGTTGCTAACGCTGTCTTTGACAAAGTGGCGCGAACAGTAATTCCACAGGGAAATTCAAGGAGAGGGGAATTTAAAAAACTGTCTGTTTAAGTCCAACGAAGATATTTTCCTAAACCTAACAAAGTAGTTTTATTGCCTAATTCAAACCAACATAATGGCAAGTGTCTGATGAAGGTTCGGGTTGTTTGCAGAGTCGCTGGCAATAATCCTATTCAGTCTCTTCTCCACTTTGTCTCCCCAGCTCCTGAGTGAAATATTGACTCGGTGTTGATTAAATATTGAATATTGGCACTTCAGCAGAGCAGTGGGAGTGAACGAAACAGTAAAGAAAAAGGAATCACTGAGCTGAAATACATTATCAAGGTCTGTAGAGCTGAAGGGAACTGTTGGCAGATGGTAACTATCTGTGGTTTTGTGTTTACATGAGTGGCACAAGAGTTATTCTAAAAAATATGGATTTTACCCACAGCTCTACTGTCGTTCAGTTACGGATGCTTCTGCAGCTGACAAGCGTAAAAACTGCTCATTTTTACAACAATTTGTTGTTGTGGCTTAAACACCATCTCTGACAGCTGAACATTTGGGGTCAACAAAATGTAATTCTGCATCAAATTTCACAACACTTTGCTCTTTAACTTGGAGATAACTATCTGGTCTACGGGTGAAGTGGAGCCATTAAGGTACACGGCTGCTCCAGCCTGACGCGCTTCAGCTCTGTGGTGAAAACAGGGACAATTCAATGTTCCTCTATCTCAAACTGTTTACTCTGTCAAGGATCCACATCCCTGGCTGCAAGTGCCACAAATCTCCTCACAGATAGAGCTACGTAACAACAGCAACAATGGCACACAGATAAGGGCTTTACCTGTGTGTTTTTCTGCTTTCTTGAGTTGAAAGCATTTCTGTCAGCGCATTAAAGTTCCATGACAGCTTCTGTCAGACCTTAAGATGCCCACCTAACCCAGACAAATATATGGTTATCCTTGTGGAGATGATAGTTGATGGCAAGTTCAACAGGGGTGGATGGTAATCTTCTGCTGAAAACTCAGCGAGGCGTCTATGTTGTTCACAGTACTGCTGAAATGATTGTGTCAGAGTCATAACATAAAATCCCCGCAATTATTTTACCACACACCACTACAGAGACTACTATGACAGAGAGCTGGTGAAAACTTGTCATTTCCCAGGATTCCTTGTGAGACGCAGTGGTGATTAGTGGATACCCATGGGCTTCAGTTTGACTACCTCCTCCCCCAGGCTTCATTGTACGCCTGGAGGCTTCCCAAACAATGGCATCCCCACGGGTATAATTGGAACCTTCCACCCTCATACTATTTATTAAAAGTACTATTGTCTGTTACAGCTCGCTCAATCCAACCCATGAAACAGAGCAATCAAATTTTTTCTGTGATATTGCAAATCTCTATTGTTACATACTGTATGTGTAGTACGATAACAATTTTCTGCATGCGGTGCCATGAACATGTTACCCAACAGCCTATTTTTAGCGATGCCCGCGGCATGGCTGCAGGGGGGGCAGCGCCGGTCTGTCGGTCAGTTGGTCCATCACTTTGGTCCAGACTGACTTATCTCAAAAACCATTCAATATATTTCCATGAAATTTGATGCATATATTCATGTAGTCATATGGAATGAATTAACGATGTTGATCCCCTGACCTTTAGACTAGCACAACCGTCTTTTTCTTATTTCCACTGCCTCAGTTTAAGACCCAATCTAATGATTCAATCAGCCTCAGGAGTGGTTAAAGAGACAGATGTCCAATTGAAACACACTGTTACCTTGAGTAAAATGACGGATTTCTCTGGGTTTGAATATTGTTGGACACATTGCAGATAATGTAAGGACTGGCGAGTAACGACAACTGAGAATCATGGGTAATTTTTGCCTTCCGCCACCCAAAAACAGCCCTAAAAAAGCTTTAGTTATCAGAATCAAAGCAGAATTAATGTTGTATTTTTAAGATGTTCTGGTGAAACCTGGATAAAGCTTTGTCATAAGTAACAAACCGAAGACCAGTTATGATATGATTATTAGTTATGATTACAAAAAATACACTTCTCATTAAAAATATTATCAAAACATATGGCAGAAAGTATATTGCATTTTCCACTGAATGATAGAAATGTCTGCCTTGTTTTTCTGCTCTACAAATCAAAATCTGACAGACACGTGACATGGATGCAGGAATACATCACAGAAATGTAAGACTTTCACAAGTTTACAGTGTTTAACTTGTGAAACCTGTACGTTTTGTGCTACGGACCAATGTAGCTGTTACACATTTTGACGTGAGACTGGGTCGATTATGTCTTTAAGTGCCAAATTTCTAATGTTGGTGAATAGAACTTTTAAACCTTAACTAAGCCAAGTTCAACATTTAGCATACAAATGCTAGATTCTTTACAATTTAAAGAGTATTTACATGATAAAGAACAGATGATGAAATAATTTTGTAATTCAGAATGAAAACAAAGTCATATTGTCTTCTTCATTGCAGGAATGTGATACTAAGATGGTGAACATCCATCATTATCGCTGCTAAATATCAGTATGTGAGCATTTAGCTCAAATAGAACCGCACTGTTTAACCACAACCTCACAAAGCTGCTGGCATGATTATGGATTCTTCTTCTTCTTCTTCTCCTTCTCCTTCTCGTTCTTCTCCTTCTTCTTCTTCTTCTTCTTCTTCTCCTCCTTCTCCTTCTTCTTCTTCTTCTTCTTCTTCATCTTACATCCCTCAAGCACTGTGTTTCATTACCCTCTCTGACTGCACAATTACCTCCTGCAGACACATTCACCTTTTCATCGCTGTGGTCAGCTTTAATATAAACTGAAGCATCTTGAACTAATGGAATGAGACAAAGAGAGGCTACTAGACGTTGTATATACAACGCAAACACACTCTGTTTTGCCGCAGAAATTACCGACATTAACCCGGATCTGGGAGCGGCCGTGCGCTTAACCTCTTTTAGCTTAAACACCCCAAAGACAAGAACCAGCAGAAAACACAGGCATGAAGTCTTGAGGGGATGAAAAGAGTAAATATGATGTATTGAGACAAGTGCACTGCTGCACCCGGCGGTAGCCCTCTCCGCTGTTTCTACTCCAATGGTCTCATCAAATTACCCACTGAGAGACTTGATTTTTCGTCATTAATGTATGGGGACCCCTGCGTGTACTGACTCATTCATAGTGCCTGTCACATACTGCTGTATTTTGCATGCAGCAGACTAACACATGAGCAGCCACACTGAGTGGCGGTCACACTTGCACGGTAATAAGGTAGTTTCCTCCTCCAGAGTTTTCAGGCATGCAGTTGGCCTTCATCAATGGATTCTCGGAGAAGCCTGACAGCACACCTTTCAGGACGGCACTGGAGTGTGTGACAGTAGCCGTCTGTTCGTCCTCGTGCCGTGCTTCCCTCTCTCCATCGACAAGCCTCAAAAGACCGGGCTCAGGGGTCTCATGCTGTAAATTGCTCTAATTGCATGAGACTCTCCAAACGCCAAGCTCGTATTGAATGTCTTAATTATGTCCACAGTAGTAGGTACGGCGCAGTTTACAATTTAACCACCTTTTATCGTAACCAATGCACACTGTTAACTCTTAACTTTGTCCCGAACTGAACCCATAGTAAAGTCACAAACCGCTTCAGCTTGTTTGGCTCACAAGAGCATTAAGTTGAGACACCAATTAGGTGATCTTCACGGTCCACTGGTTTAAAATCCAGAAGTGGTCCCCGAATGAGCTATAGCTTGGACTACAGTATCTAAAAAAATAATGGTCAAGAGAGGTCTATTCACACCGCAGCCTCCCTGTATGAGCGGCTCTGATAAGACTTCCAACCGCCCTCTCGCATATATTTTCATATTAACTGTAAAGTAATCTTTGTAAAAATCACCTCTCCTTTGAGACGTAGACATCATCTGAATTGTGCCCATTTGCTGTGTGAGGACAAGTATAAGGAAGTGCACACAAATAAACTGCAAACCATTGCATTAATTAGATTAATGACCTCATTAGCTTTACAGGTTATGTCTACTTTATCATGGTTATTACGGTGGTGCATTTCACAGTTAAGATCTTGTTTTGGTTCTATTATTTAATAGGTCCATTAGTGAAACAGTGATTGTTTTTTCTAGCATTTTCCTCCTTTGTATTCTTCCGTTCCCCCAGTGGTCCTCTAAACCTAAACCCCAGTCAGTCCCTTTGCAGTAGAGCAGGTGGCAATATATTACATGCTTTTACACACCAAGTCCTTTTTATCTCATAGATTGTATACCACTCTAAAAATAACATAGGTCACTATTTGTCAAGAAACTGAGTTTTGCTGATTACCATTAATTCTAGAGGCTTGTGCCACAGTCAGGGACTAAAAATAAAAAGTCTAATCTAGATTAAAACCATAATCTCGGTTTAAAAATCCAGTCTAATATTAAAAATGTAGTCCCAGATTAAACATTTAATCTCAGAGTAAAAGTCTTGTTCCAGTTTTAAAATTTAGTCTCAGATTAAAAATTTAGACCCAGATTGAAAATCTATTCCCAGCATATAAATCTAGCTCCAGTTTAAAAGTCTAGTCTCAGATCAACAATCTCATCCAAGATTTTAAATCTAGTCCCAGAATAAAAAATTTGGTCTGATATTAAAAGTTTTGTCGAGTGATGCCCGTATCTAGGATTACACAGGGATTAATATTGGGTTTAGTATTCATGATGTTTTTTGTCCCAAATATTCACTGAAGAAGATTTATACTGAAGTATGAAATAAATGGATTAGTTTGAAAGTACTACTGAGTTCATACTGTATTATCATATTCAGATTGTGTCATATTATTTACATTTCAAACACTAATGCCCACAAGGTGCGCTCTCTCTCTCTCTCTCTCTCTCTCTCTCTCTCTCTCTCTCTCTCTCTCTCTCTCTCTCTCTCTCTCTCTCCGTGCAGAGCCAGTTTCACTGCAGATGGAAATTAAACAGTTGTTTTCCTGAATGTGATTCTGTTGCCTTGTATCCAACAACATTTAAGGTCTTTCATTTCATTTCTCTCGCTGCACTATAACATCCTATTTATGTGTCTGTTTCTACTGCCATGTGTTGTCTTTATATATATCTTGTAAAGCACTTTGCCACATTGCTGAAACCTGCTAGATAAACTTGCCTTGCCCAGAACCATAGTTTAAGACCCACTCCACTTGAGCCTGTGCTGTCCTTCGCTTGGATATTTGCCTGTGTACACTCGAAGGCTGATTTCATTTTTCACCTGCTGCAGGGGGAACCTTCCTCTGTGCTCAAATCTTAATTCAAGGATTTGCGAATTCTCAACTCGATCTGAAACCAATCGCGATCCAGTTTGCAACTTATGAGCATGAAGTGAGGATGGATTGTGGAGACATCTTGTGTCCAGCAATAAAACTTTTGAATTTAATACTAATACTGATAATCAAGGCTTCTTGATGCACGTGAAGGAGTAGATGCAGTTTCAAGTATTTTTTTGACGTCTTAAAACATGTCTGGAATAGGTCTATAAATGAAGAAATGCATTTATTTGTGCCGAAAAGAAAACATTAACGACTCCATTTATAGCTCCCTGAGCTTTGCACCAATTTTACTCTTCCCTATGTTCCTTTTGAGACACATGCTCCCAATGAATGTGTAACATGACAAATGGCCCATGAACAATATATAACACATGTGGTAAATGTTTACAGCGCGCAGTGTTTACGGCTACGGAAAGGCCGCACCTCACACTGGGCTGAAGCACTCCACTGTGTAGCTTTACCGCAACAGCCAAGTCGTTAAAGCAGTGAAACATATCAAACAAGGTGGACTGCAGTGTGAACTTATATTTCGAGGGTAATGGGAACAGCTGGGAATGTGAGAGCGCGGCATTACTGGTGTTTGGTTCACGTATATGTATCATCGTCTGGTCAGTCAATATCCTGACGATATAATAAATTTTAAAAAGACTGCACGCAAACAATATTTTCAAGCTCCACAGATCTTCAGACACGTGAATCCACGCATTACACTAAGCTCGATACGATGTGTATAAGAAAAATAATGACATTTCAGTCCAGCGTTCCTTCAAAGGAGCAGAGGCACTGAGGGGAGATCTGAGACAGCTGGAACATGTGCAGTCTCTTACTCATGTGACTGTCATGATTTTTTCAACATGGAAAGTCCATCTGTATGTCCCCGAGGTCCCTGTCAAGCCGAGCCCTACAGTGGATACAGTAGATGACACGCAGAGTGAAACTTAAAGATGTACACTGCAGCAGCCCCGTTCACTCACCAGAGGTCCAGAAATACATGGTATGCATAATGGATGTAACGCAAACCACTGCTAAGATTGGTGTAATGTAATCCCATCATTTTGTTAAAATGTGACTGTTCTAATTAATAACAAAGCCTCGGATGCAAAAATAATGAATTCAGCGCCTCTGCACATATTAACATGCAAGCACAGCTGCGAGGTAACATGCTTATATATAGTATAAATGAATCTGGTTGCTGAAGACAAATTCATTCGACAGAGCAGTTAAATTCTGGGGCGCAAAACCAAAAGTTATCTTGTTTACTGATCTGCTCGGCGCCTTAACACGATGTTTCATCTCAGCGTTGCGCTTTTCGAAATGCCAATTCCAAACGGAAACACAGATGTTGTACAAACAGTGGCCCAAATTATCCGTGCCAAGCTTGCATCAGGTCCAATTTGGGAATAATCTGCTACAATTTCTGAAGATGAGGGATCATTCTTGTGGAGGGGAAATCACACAAAGTGAAAAAAAAAAATGAAGCGAGGGGAGAAAACACAACAAAGATTTAAATAAGACAACATCTGTGCGTCTGTGAGTGACGTTGCATCAGTTTGTTTGCATGTTGACTCTGAATATTCATGGACTGCGTGGCGTACGGTACAAGAAATGTTACTCAGATGCATGTTGACGGCTTTGCATTACTTTAATGTATGCAGCAGTTTTGATCCAAACAATCGCTGAGAGGAAACGGCTTCAAAGCCACATCACGCCGCGGTCGATTGTGGAGAGGCGGCTGAAACAGCAGAACACCAGCGCGGCTTAATTGACCGTGCAACATCAAAAGCACACATCTCAAACTTGGATCTAGTTTTGTTTCTCTCTCAGACAATTTGAGGCGAACTCCGAGCAGCGAGCAGCTTTTCGTCAGTGTGGCTGCGCCGCCTCTCTTCTTCCAGGGCTGATTCTTCCCAATTGGAAGTTGGATCAACAACTTCGCAGTGCTGCAACACCTCTGATGCTTTTTTTTTCTCCTTGCTTGTATTTGTTAATGCCGACTGATCTCTCAGCTCCAAGTTCATCTTGGCGTTTTCTTGTAACACCCACGGCCAGTAAAAGGAAAATCCTCGCAAAGGCAGTGTAGACCGTTCACTCGCCTGTGCCATTTCATCATATCTGCTGGATCAGCCACCCATCTGTTGTGCAGCTGATGAGGATTGTTTTTGATTTGAAGATGCTTTTTTCGAATCCTGCCTCCCAAAAGTTTTCAACTATAATAGCTGTAATTTCGCAGGAGGACAAATGTTCCCCCATTTTATTCCTTTTAAACGATTTGTTCTCATCTAACTCCATCATCAGAGTGCTCCTTGAGTCTTTACTGAGTTCTTGCTTTTATCACTTTAACTTCAATTTGCTTGCCTGCATGTTAATATAACAGGCATCATTTTAACTACCAGATGGGCAAAGGAATAGTTCAACATGTGGGAAAATACATTTGTTTCTTTCCTTTCAGGAGTTCCAGTCTGAGGTGTTGCTTAACTTGGCTTGAAGACTGGAACCAGGCGAAGCAGCAAGCCTGGTTCAAAACTACACGAAACACATTTCTAACACAAGTATTTTCCAGTTCTGTGACGTCAGAGATGTAAAGCAACACGTGTTTTTAGCTGTATGTACTTCTTAATGACCTACAGTTTATCTATCTACCCAAAAGGATGGAACGGCAAAGGTGAAGCTGACCAGATCATATTTCTAATTAACAGAAGAATCTTTTCATGTGACTAAGTGTGATTACACCTTGTGACCCTGCACAGTATGAGCGATGTGGATGGTAGTTCAATTAGCAAGGAGGTTGGTGATATAACAAACTATGTCAGGATATCATGAAAAAACCCTGTTATAACATGAAAAGGATTTCGTAAAGCTGATGATGATTTCGCAAAACAGTTGATACTGAACATTATCCATTTTAAAATATTTGTTTTTCTTTTCCAGTGGAGTATCTGCTAGTAGTGACTACAATATTGAGTCGTTTTTTGGGGTGGTGGTGGTTCGTTGGTTTTCCGTGGAAAAAGGATTATCACCTTAGTTTAATGCAAAAAAAAATGCATGCTGTGCCTTGAGACATAACGTGTTTATTAACATTTAACTGATAATCACAATCTGAAGTGCTTTTGTTGCCTACACCTGACCATGAACCCCGGTCTCATCCGCTCTGACAACCCGCCTGCAGCTCAAACAAAACGCCTCTGAACATTATCCAGGCGATGACTACATTTGCTAACAGAAACAATTGAATGACACCACACATTCTGAACTGAAGATTTGGGGAACAATATACAATGCTGTTACTTTTGCCCTGCCTACAGAATTCGATGTGATCTCGTGTGAGGCATTGTTTATTCAGCGCAAAGCTTGAGCAAGGCACGATCTCTTTACAAGTAAACTCAATGTGCTTTGTGCGAGCTGCATCTGCAGACGCCCACCCACCCACCCAAAGATCTACCCCACACACAACAAAGGCCCGAAATAGACGATAAGGTATTCAAAGCAGCAGATGCACATGTAAACAGGTATGTTTCACGCACATTGCATGTATTCATGTTTGTGGGTCACAGCTGTGATTCCATATAAGCCCTTTGTGTAGCTAGAACGCGGCAGCAGAAAACAGAAACGTGTGTTGATCTGCTCGCTATTTCAGGAGGAGACGATTCCTCACATTAAACTTCCATCTATTATTTCCTCCCACCAGCAAAACAATGCTCACCACGAGAGCGACCTTCTGAAGCACTCTCAAGTACGAGGATATATCTGCGAGAAGTGTTGCTCTTTATCATCTGCTCAGCTTAAAGCTTTGAAATATCGCTTGTAGCCTCTGGCACTTAAGAAATAAAGTTGATAAGTCCAGGAATTTTGTTTCCCGTCAGTGCTCCTGTCACACAATCTTAAGCACAGTTCTAAGTAGCAGCTACAGGTTCTGAGCGGAGACTAGTAATTTATTCCCATGAAAAGAAAAAAGCTCTCAGACGGACAAGATGATGGAAAGTGCGTCTGGAAATCGATTGGCTGGCAATATTATCGACACTGGGCGTGTCATGACGCTGATGTGCTAATTAGGGAGACAAGCTGTTTTCTTCCAAATGTGCTAAAACATCCGGTTCAGAAATAGCAATCTCTATCACATGATGAACAAGATGCTTTTGAAGTTAACACCAAAGCAGGGATTTTTCCTTTGCCCGTCGCAATCTGTGAAGACGGAAACACAATAAGGAAGCCCTCACCGGTTCCTCTGCGCGACACAGCAACAGACCTAATAAACCACCGCAAACCAAACATATCAAACACCAGTACGCGGCTGCACGGATATGAACTCTCATAACCTCAAATTATTGAGGACCTTCCCCAGCGCTTCAGCAGCGCTACGACCGGTAGAGGCTGTCTACCGTGCTGCCGTCTTGTCTTAAAGGATTAAGTGGAGGTTTTTTGAAATATAAATTCAAGGATGCAATTTTTAGGATGCCGGATTCCCAATAACTATTGTCTGAAGGGAGGATAGCTCTGTAGCGCAATATTACATTTGAAGGAGGTAGGCTGTTGAACTCCCGTATATCTGGTGATTATTAACTCAAAATACTTTGGTTTTCTTCCTCGCGTACATGCGTGTTGAATCGTTGGTTCTCAACATGTGGGGTCACAAGTTCATTTCGAGGGGGTTGGCAGATGGTTGTGAGGAATGAGACGTACAGACAACAAAAAACATGTTTTCAGACAAGTGGTGTACGACATTTGAGGGGCGGGGGCTAAGAAAATAAATTAAAAGGCCACCGGCCGGATGTAGTGGGGCTCCAGTGTGCAGAAAGTCATGATATAGTCCTAGTGAGGAGAGGACACCATGTTTTGTCCACTAGAAGACACCCTGGAGGGCACTTTATCATGTTTTATGGGGGTACATTCACAGCATTTTTTTTTTTTTTCAAAAAAGCTTTTTTCTGTTGTTTTTTTTAAAGGGGCAATATGTAACTATGTTTTGATCTCACCCCACCAAAGCTCAAAATAAACACCTGGTTGACTCTAATGTTTACACACAAATGCAAACGTATGACTTTCAAATACATCTAGAAATTCATGTTCATGAGGTTTAACACTTGATTGATAAACCCATCACGTTACCCGGTAATCTGGGACGAACAATGGTACCAGCTAACGTGTACGACCAGTTTTCTTCTCCGACTGGAGAGAACTAGGATTAAATTTAAACAATCCTTAAATTCCTGCAGTCTGAATCCAGCGTTAGCTCTCGCAAACTGCTATTCCTCATATCAAGGAGCCTCTGCGTCTGTTTGTTTTGAGGCCCGGAAAGAAGTTGCATAGTGCAACTTTAAAGTTTAGGAGCAAGTCCCCATCTACTTTGGTTATTTAGGAGAATGCTGCAATGTTGTTTCGTTGTGGAGCTCCAGAAATGTTTTGTGGACTATGAAACTTCCTCTGACGGTTCATCAGCATGAAGGGTGAGTAGATAATGACCGGATTTTCATTTTTGGGTGACCTTGTCCTTTAGAAATGGTTTAATTGCGTGTGTTTGTGAGAGTTAAAGTGTGTGTCACATGAATTCTAATTGGAAACACATACACAAAAGAAACCCTTTTCATTTTGGCACTTTCAGGGAGCGATGAAGGGGAGCTTTAACATCAACCTGATTTATCTAAGGTAGCAATTTGAAATTGTTGATCCACTGTCTTAAGTTATTTCAGGATGTCCAACTGTTTCAGTGAGAGTTTCTGCTTAAGTTATTCGTATTAACTCAAGGTTGAGGAGAAAACGTTACTATCGTACCTGGGAGCAGATTTCAGCTTCTTATTGTGCAACTTGGAAAGTGTGGGACTGGTTCAGAATGATTTCGTTGTTCTCTTTTTTTCACTACAATCTAGGTTAAATTTATAACCGTAAAAATGTGTAGGCTGTTAGCACTGAGTCATCATTTACGGACAATTCTATACAGCTCACACTCCAGATGGCAATAAGAGACTGCTTTTTCCTCAAAAAAAAAAGGAAAAAAATGAAACAGTGAGAAGAGATAACAAGGATGACTACATACAGCAGGGTGAGCAAGAGGATGATGAAAGCGTCCCTAACATTGCCGGGCTAATTATGAAAGAATCCTTTTGAGGCGGAGGAGAAACTGGCTCGTCTCTCTCGTCTTTCCCACAACTCGTCCTTGGCCCTCTGTCACCGGCCTCGTCAGCCTCCTCTCTCACACGCAGGTGGACACGTCTCTGCCAGCCAATGGACATGCACCCCACGGATGGGAAAAGCAGCTCCTCTCAAAGTTCCCCGGGAGCGCCCCTGGCACTCGTCCTCCTCACTTTTATAACGCTCTTCGTCTCGACAAAGTGTTTCTCTGGGATGAATAGCGACTGTCTAAATCACTGACCTCTCAAAAAAAAAAGAAAAAAAAAGAAGAATCCCACCACGGGGCTTCTCTCCGCTCTCACAGCTCGATTCATTAAAGTGGCCAGGAAACGAACAAAGAGACTGTTGAGCATAGTGATGCTTGAGGTATGTATACAAATCAATACAAAAAAATCCCCTCAAAAGCCGTGAGTTTCTTTGTGAATCTTTTGCTCTGTGTGGTCGCAGAAGACTCATTCAGACAGAGACACACACAAAGTCCTCCTCATGCTTCTTTAAAACACGCTGCTCTTTTGTCATCAGCTTTACAGCAGAAGATGATTTGTATCGTTCACTTCCTTTCCAGGCGTAGAAGCCTCGGGTTTAATGGGTAAGATGGACATCCTCGGTCCTGTCCGTCTGCCCGTGTGTCTTATGACTGTCCTCTCCATTCACGCTGACATGAAGCACTCATCACTGCAGACTGCTGGCAAACTTCCCCAAGGTTGGACCGCATTCTGACGTTTGCTTTAGCAGACACTAACAAGGGGAATCACAGTCAAGGAGGCTTGCTGCACTCAACTTATTCAAGCAATCAGTGTTTCCCACTCTCATATTACGCACTGTGCGGAGCCTCGCCGCATTATGAATCAAAAACAAGTCCAATTCTCACACACTTCTCAGAGGAGAACCATGGGAATTAAACAGGATTTGGTTATGAAGTCACCTCATGCATTTTAACAGTGAACTGGAAAGAATGGAGAAAAACGTTTTAGTTTCACATTTTTGGAAATTAGTTTTAAATTTCGCTCCTTCCACATCCAGCTGAAATATCTAGTTAGTTTAGCCAGTCCAGGATATAACACACCATCGTTGTTTAACCTTGTAGTTAGTCGTATGGGTTATGGGTTTGAATTAGAGACATTTACAGGGGTGCGAAACATCATCCTGGCTATAGTGTCATATTTAAGGCAAAAAGGAGGCAAATGAGGATTCTCTTCAATGTTAAAGGGGTGAACATGCATCAACTGCAAAAGAACAATTGATAGATTGAAAGATATGTGATTGTCAATGTAATTGCCTGATTGATGGCTAGTATTTCAGAGTTTGGCATGAAACAAGGACATTGTAACATGTTCTTGATGTGACTTTTAACAGAAGTCTGGGGTTGTTACACCTCTTTTACACTGGGCAAAAATCCCATGGGGCTGATGTACCCAAGCAGTTAGCGCTCTTCTAATCTTTTACTTTGCCGTTTGAGCGCTACTTGAACAGAGATTGATGGAAAAAGTAACCACGAGCCAGTGGCCTTAGCTTCAGGGGCAGGGGCGAGGAGTGCCATGTTCACCCGGGCGTCAGTGTGAAAGGAGGTGTAGCCGAGTTGTCACAGACATTTATCGGTTCCAGCTCTGATCGGCAGTGATGGAAACTTGGCAGCCAGTTGGACAAGCAAAGTTTTCCCCCCTCTCCGCCGCTATGATACCATATATGTTGAAGTTCCCCCCACAGATGTCACCTTTCTTTGTTCAAGCACTGCTCGAACATTGTCCAGTCGGCGTCGAAATGGAGCCTGAAGTAAGAGACTGAAAATTGTAGCCACCATACTTTCTCACACCTGAAAAAACAAAACCAACAACTGCAAAAGAAAAAACAGATCTCCTTTATTTCCAAAGGGAAGGGTGTTGGTCGCCATTTGTTTAAGCATTTTTGGCCAGTTTCTTTAAGCAATCATTGCCAAGACAAGCTTTCTTTGTTGTTATATGGCGTTAAATGTATATAGATAATAAGCTCTGACTTCAGCCATTCACCTGTGGTTTTTATCATTTACCCAAATTAGTTTGACACTGTGTTATTCCACCCTCCTCAATCTCAACCTCTCTGTTGGAAATCCCTGGAATCATCAGCATCATTGTATCTATACAATCAACGCTGATGACATAATCGCCGCGCAACATCTGAAACTGAGTAATCTGAAATACGTTCATTATCTGAACATTTTCTAACAGCTCCGCTCCTCTTTACAATGCCACCGCCATACAGCAGCGTGGTTAGACTGCATAAACACTGCTGCATATTCATAAGCTGTCAATCTGCAGATTCAGGTGTGATGTAAAATATTCATGTATTGCTTTGGTGTTCCTCATGTGAGAAAATTCCCAACATTAGTCACACCGTATGTGTTGTCGCTATGAGCTTTGACGTTTTCAGTACGAGGATGTTTCCCCATCGCAGCATGTTGCCAAAATAAACAGCTTGATATCCTTTGTGTTTTCAAAGAGGGCTATTGTGACAAGATAAGGGTTGTCGAGTCGTGGGGTGGCTGGTCATTGTGCTACTTAAGTGCTGGTTAAGCACAAGGCTGGTAAACTTTTTAATGAGATGAAATCGGTTGAGAGAAAGAGCAGGGATGGAGGCAATTACAGCTAAGCAGAAGTGTAACGGAGCTGGGTGTGGAGCACAGGAAAGTGCAGTTTTGGGGAGATTTCAACAAAAAAACAATGTCACCATCCATGACAATTATGTGTCATAATCAGTTGTCACCAATACAAGAAGATACCAAAACACAGAAATTAATTAGAATTTGTTCCAGCTATCCAGACACATAAGGCGGAATAAAAACTGTTATTTTGCAAGATCGAGTTAATCAGCATCACCTGAATATCTTACAAGTAAAACTTTATTTAGTTGTCTAAATAGTGAATATCCACTAACAATAATTGTAAACAACTAATCAACCATTTGCCACAGGATGCTTTACCACTGAAATATTACAGGGGCAATGCAAATTTTAGTTGAAAACATTAAAAACATAACTAAACAATTAACAGGATGAATAATAATAAATACAATTTGACATTATGGCACGCATGTACAGTACTGCATTGCTGAGATGTTTACTGTATAGTAGTTAACATGAAACCAGCTAGCCTAGACACCTCCTGATCCAAATCTACTTCACTAGCCTGGTCCCTGAGCTCCCAGTTTGAACCTCTAACTGCACGGCTAACTGAGAAAACTAGCTAAAGACAGCTACAGTTAGCCAAAGGTACATTTACATTTATATTTACATTTACATTTAGGGCATTTAGCAGATGCTTTCATCCAAAGCGACTAATTGAAAGTATATTTGTCACCAGAAAGAAGCAACACACAACATATCACTGTTGATAAAGTAATAAAGAAAAAAAAGAGACAATTTTCAAGCCCTCATATGAGCATCGTAGCTGCTATTTAGCGGTTTAGCGATTAGTCTGGTCATATGTTGCCCCGTATTTGTTCTGAGTATGAAATTGACAGGTGACCAAATCTTACATGTTGCACCTGTTGTTTTTGAAAAGCAAATAAAGTCTCTGCGCCTAAGGCCGCGTGTACAGGCACGCACTACACTGCTAATAAAAATATCTTTATATGTGTTTAGTTCACTGAAGATTAATCTATCTGTCTCTGCGTGTGTGTGTGTAATAAATGTGCTGTGAGCTGAAGTTAATGGAAAGTGTACCCAAATTAAACCTACACACTCGCTAACACAGAGTGCATCATGGTAATTATGCCACGTGAGGGCAATCAGAATTAATTAATTATGCTCAGATGCTTCGCCTCTGGCAACCTTTAATACGTGTGTGAAAGGTCAGTTTTCTTTGCGAGGCGGAAATGAAGTCGCTGACAAAGTGATGGATGCCTTCTGTGAATGTTGATGCTTCAAACAGAATCATCCCAGGTGGATTCTTATTCCGGCCAAAGCAGAATCTCTTTCCCGCGGAAGGCTCAGACTGCCAGCTCAGGGAAAGTGGAGATGCTGGCCATGTTTCTGTGAGTGTGAGGTGTGAAGAAGTGGGTCTATATGCAGATTCAGTTCGCAGTGTGCAAGTTTATCCATCCTGATGTATCACAATGAAACACTGAATAACTGAACGACTGGAGTGATTTAATGAATTAAGTGTGTGTTTTTCTGTTTTGCTTTAAGTTTTAAAATATTTGTGAAATTGTAGAAATGAATTCCTTTAAAAAAATAACAACCATATGATACAATTTACAGGATGGAGTAAATATGCATCTGAAACAGGAATATGATGCCTATCTATTAAGTTTAAACCAAATAAATAAACAAAGAAATCCTTTGTACCAGAGTGTCAACATTTCAGTGATTCTGCAAAATCTTTGAAAACATTCAAATTATAAAATGTTTTGCTTTCTGCAGAATCACTGTTATTCTATCTAGACACTTAGTTAAATGCACAGTAATAATTGAAATTGTCAAATAACCACCATCGCTGATGGAAATCTGTCTACTTGTCACAGGCAGAAAATTTCACGGAAGAGGAAATGCTTTCAAGGAGACATAAAATGCTTATATTCAGGCTCCTAGTTTTATTTTAGCTTACTGCGAGAATAGATTTACATGCTTTAATGCTCCAAAAACACATCAGTTTTCTCATACTTTCCAGTTCTTCAGCATTGTTTTCCCTTCATGTCTGAAACACATAGCTTCTAAAACCTTAACACTTCTCTTTAAGGTCCCCCTCCCAAATACCCAGTGTCCTCTGATTGGTCAGCTCATGCACACCTGAGCCAGCACTGCTAACAACAACACAGCAGCTGTGTTAAATCAATTCTTACTGACCAGCCTAGCTGCTATGCAGAAATTATGCAAATATGTTACATAGTGATGCAGTGTGATGTCACAAAGACACAGAAGAACAGGCTGGACTATGTTTTAGGAGCATTTTTTTCTGTGGGAGAGGGGAGCTTCTGTTGGCACAGACTTTGACCTTTTAATTCAACTTTTAAGGTCTTTTACATAAACATGAACCTACAATATACTGAGGGAAAGGAACAAAGGGAAAAAACTAAACCCATAAAACTGTAGGTTTTATTCATGTTGTGTGCAGTCGCACCATTACCTTGAATAAAATTATTGAATTTCTTTGTTTCATTCAAATATTTGGGTTCCTGTTATGGCAAAACTCAACAAATCATATAACAAATGTCTGGTATGGAAATAAAGGGAACATTTTTTTGTTGTTGGTGCTGAAGATCGGCATTGGAACTTAACTTAAGGTGAAGAATCATGCAATATGGACATATTTCCAAAAAATAACTTGTGCTGCTTGCAAAGCTGGAAAAATTATATCAGCATGTTTTCCTTTATTCTTGTTTTTGTTCCATATAGAGGAACACTGGAATGCGTGAACTATTTCATTATGTGATTAGTGCAGTAGAGGAGTTTGTAGCACAAAAATGGATTTGCTCATTTACCTGAATGGAAACATCACTGTAGGATCCTCCAATGACTCCAGAGATGGCGAGCGGAACCTCGTTTTGGATGGGCCTGGAGCCGTCCGGGCAGATGAAGCCCGGATCTTGCACCTTGGTGAGGGAGGCTCTGACGAAATCAAGGGACTGCTCCAGCGCGTATGTGTCCTTCGAGCAGGTGTCCAGGATGTGGGCTCCCAGCTGGAGCCCGGGAAGGATGCGATCGCTGGAGTTAATCTCATCAAGTGCCAACAGCATGGCCTCCAGTCTCTGGATCCCCCTCGCCTCATTGATCTTACCGCAGTCCTCCGTTCCATCGCCTTTTTGGTGCACCGGGAACAGGCCTCCAATCACCAAGTCGCCGTCCAAAATTATCTCCCGTTTGGCTGCGGGTGGTAATCTGGAGATGCTGGGCAGGACTCCTAGTATCAGCAGCTCCAGCAGGAGCATGTGAAGAGGCCAATAATGGGCAGAGTTGGCCAAAGACCTGGGGCAGAGCACGACACTCAGCATGGCAGGATCAGGATGCAGGGTTCAGATGGGTGAAGTTGAGAGGAGCAGAGGTTCACAGGGTCTGGAGGCAGATCACTTTCAGGTCTTCTCTCAGTGAGTGCAGCATGTTTGATATTTTCCTGCGTGAATCAAAGGAAAAACAAATTAAATAAGTTAATCAAGCATGAAACTCTGTCTATCTACCTATCTACCTATCTATCTATCTATCTATGAGCAACAACATAACCATATGTCTTAAAAGGTGCATTATAGACGCCCACGGACAGCTTTTACTTTTTTCCTCATACCATTACTCTCTTTCAGCCTCTCACCCGCAGATGATGAAACAGTCATAAATAGTGCTTCTCGTTCTCTGTGCGGCTGTTTCAAATCTAAACCAGTTTATATCTAAACTTTTCTCTTCATTACAGCTTTTCTCATCGATTTCCTTTTGTACTCCCCCTCGGTCTAACGCGATCTGCAGAAATGTTACAGACAGGTAATGGTGTTACTGGATAGCCCAAACCCCGAGACTGCTTCGTGTGGAGGCTGAAATCGGGCTAACTGGAGTCTTATGAGTTACTTTTTTTTTTTTTTTAAGTGAAACATAAGAAGAGGTTATTTCAGCGAGGCTGTCTCTGGGACTCCGCAGTGTGAGATTAAAATCCTCGCAGTTTTTTATCTGAAAGACAAACCCGGAGTGACCACATCAAACATTTACAGGTATTTAAGGCACCTCTCGGAGTGGAGCCTAATTTTCCAAAGCTTACAACCGAGATATATCACATAGATGGTGGTTCTCCTCGACGGCCGGGGTTGCCATGGAAACATGGTGGGTAAGAAATGAGGGTTGGACTGCAGGGAAGTGGGCAGTGAGACATGTATGCTAATATGGATTCCTATCATGTGGAGGTTACAGGTTTCGGTCTCAGCAGGAGGTGTTATGATGTCTGATTGGGGAGGTGGGTCGGTTCAATCACAGTGTTCTCAGAAAGAAAGAGAGAGGAGGGGGTGGGGGGGCAAACCTCTTTATCACATTCATCAAACACACACACTCACACACACACACAAGTTTAACAAACAGATTGATTGAGGCAGTTCTCACATGGAGACAATGGGCTTTTAATGGCTTACAGACCATTATCGACCAATCTTTAACATGGAATGAATCTGATTATCAGAAAGTCAGAGGTACACACAAACAGCACAATAAATAGTCTGTGTCTATTTTTTGTTTTGTTTTGTTTCGGTTTGTTTTGTTTTTTTTAAATCCAAGGTCTGATTTTAGTGGAGTCACACCGGAGAGCCCACGGATCCTGTCTGGAGTTCGGACTATTAGATGTGCTGCCGCTCCGCTCTCCATTAACGAGCAGCGGGGAGCTTATTAGTGACTTTTGCTGCTCTGTCACAAAGTGCTGCTACTGACATGGTAACATTACATAAAAAAAAAAATAAAAAAAAATGTGTCACTTGCAGACCCAAATGCATTATCGGGTCTATTATTAGCAGATCCGCTTAACAGTCGTATCATTTGGTCTGTGTGAATCTTGCTTCCTGTGCTTACAGAGGCGGCAAACCCCCACAGTGGGGTACACGGGGGTAGGTTACAAAATCACCAGCTCATGCAGCTACACCAGGATAAGTTCATTTGGAGTGTGTGTGTGTGTGTGTGTGTGTGTCTCTCTGTCATTCTGTGTCTGTCTGAGTGCTTTTTGCAGAGACATTTGAAGAATATCCTTTGACATCCCAGGAGCAGCGAAAAAGCAACAAACAACAGAGAAAACGCGGAGGAAAAAAAGTGTAATGAATGCTGAAATTGCACCCCCCCAGATAAATATTACATCAGGTTGTGGGTGGTAAAACCGTGTGGCACATTGATGGATCCGCTCCCCACTATCCAACAGTGAGGATTACATGTCGTAACGTGTGAGGTCGGAATGTAAGATCCGTCTCTGACCTGCTG
>CAEMYA010000071.1:4325511-4362672 GCA_903131615.1 Diplodus sargus
GTGTGTGTGTGTGTGTGTGTGTGTGTGTGTGTGTTTGTGTGTGTGTGTGTGTGTGTGTGTGTGTGTGTGTGTGTGTGCCGGGCCGTTGTTGCAGGTGTGTGGTATTACTCCGCCACATTTGCCCTATTATTAGAACCAAGGTGAGAAAGTAACCGGAAAAGTTCAACATTAAGAGTCTGATTGCTCCTCTGTGCTGTCTGCTGGAGCAGATGGGGACTCTCTGGTTGCAAACACTAGGTCACAGTGTGAATTAATGGCGCAATAAGGAACAGCCAATTAGGCAGGCCTATGCAAACTAGGCCAAAGTGATGCTGGAGGTCTCACGAAGCCGTTAAGAAGTGCAAATAAGTGCTGGAGAGTCTGAAGTGGGCATGAAATACAACGACTTCCCACCAATATTTGACATACTGAATCTGGGAACGGTGTTATCAGCCGGCACGAGCATTAAATCTCAGCCTCTGAGTAGTTGTAAAGGAGCTCCTATCCGACCACCATCACATCATTAGGACCGTCTTGATGTCGACACGGTTGTCACGCTCACACTCGGCAGCTGACAGAGTCGCTCGTGCCCCAGATGTCTGAGCACAATATTCCCTCTGAAATCTGAAAGGCAAGTTCAAAAAGAAAAGAGAAAAAAAAGCCGGGGTGCTTCACTCGGCTTTGAAACCGTCAGCTAATGCATTACTGCGCCCGCACAGGACGGAGGTTTCACCAACATTAGCATAAAGATGCTTTGAGAACGCCATTCCTTATTGTCCTATCCGAAGGGAGCTAATGTGTAATGCATGACTCACCGCGGAGTCGCTCTCGGCTGTGATGGTGATTGGCACGTACAATCCTAATATGTACATAATCTGTGGAGAATTATAGTGCTGCTCATGTCTGGAACATGAGCTGATGAGATAATTTGGGGCGTGAGGGACTGACCGGCTGTTTGACTCTCAGGGTGCACGACTGTGAAAATCTGTTGTTTTTTTGTTTGTTTTTTTGTTGCTGTATATTTTTTGTTTTGGTTGTTTTTGTGTCATGAAAACAAAAAATCTTGATTATAGATTTTTTAAAAACTGAACTGAAAGTCATTCAGCCCTTCATGGCATTATGTTTGAATGAGCACAGATTCAACCACACCAATTTCTATGAAACAACCTTTAAAGGCACTCTGTGTAACAATTTGTAGCCACTTACATGTATCAATCTCATCTTTCATTGGCCAGATATGAGCGGATTTTAACGTGACGTGAAAAGTAAGACCTCCCCCGTGCCTCTCAGTTGCAAGTCTGCACAGTCCAAGGATGTGACCTCGTGCACGTTTCTCGAGTGCCTCGTCTCAGCGCCTCTCTCCGCTCCGTTAACAGAGAGCAGCGGTAGCGTAACGTTAGAAATGGAGTCCAACGTAAACAAACGGCCGCCTTCCATCACAACACAGACGTTCCACGGAGCTCCTTTAATAAAACCTTCTCTAATGCCTAAAAAGTTCATTTTACTTAACTACCTGTGCGATGATATTTGATCTCACGTCATTACACATCCTCACAAAGTGATGGCAGTGATGTCACCAGTCGATATCTCATGAACTTGGCAACGCAAAATTGACAACAAGGTAAATATCGACCAGTACAGCTGTTTGCTCGTTATTGGTGCATCCCTTTTTGTTATTCTTTTCAATAACTACTAAAATCCCACAAAATACATCAGTTTGATGGTTTTTTTGGGGGAGGGGGGTTTCACTCCAAATCACTTGGCGCGTAGTCTTTTGGCGAACAACTGAACTTACATGACACGACATGACATTTACTGTCTAATCTATTACACATGAATCATTAGGCCAGTTGAGTAATGGCAGCCTGAACACAGCACGCAGACCCTGAGATTCATCTAAAGTAATGAGTCCCAATGTTTACGTGACAAACACTGATAGGATAATAATTCATGGCTGACTGTTTTTTGTGTTGGGGTGCACTCATTACAGTGACAAAGTCCACGAGACGGATTACGAATGAGGTAAAACCCAGGTTCACTCTTTTTCTACAGAACGACAGATTTTCCAGTCCTTTCTTCTCCGTCATAAAACGCCAGACGAATCACCTGGAGTTGACATTTTGACCTTTCATGATCCCCTGAAGGGCTGACTCCCTGTTCAAAGTAGAACACCTTATAACTAATGGAAAAAATATGGAGAAGAAGAAGGGAAAAAAAAAGTGCCGTCACCACATGTCCACTAATGATTTCGATCATTATATCATCTCTAGTGGGGACACAGTTTATCCCTCCACCTGGACTTTGTCAGCTGGAGGAATTAGGACGCCTCTGCGGTGGCCGGCAGCCAGATGATTGGGAATTTGAGCACAGATCAAGAGCGTCATATAGTCAGAAAATAGCGCAGGGAGATCTGGTTTGTCAGCCTGTTTGGCTCTCAAAAAACAACATTGTTTTTTTTTCTGTGCTAATAAAATCTCACCTGGATGTTTATTCCCACGAAGCTTAAAGATGCACCATGTACGTTTGGAGAATACATTTTTAACTAAAAGAGAAGGATCTTTTTTATCCATAAACCTCATTTTGAGTAAACAAACTGACCTTAAAGGGCAACACAGTTTCCTGCTGTTTTACTTTGGTTATATGTGGCGGACCCTGCCACCTTTCTAGCTTCAAACTGTGCTCTGGGACCTAATTTGCCACTTACCACAGCTTGTTTAATCATCTATGGGAGAGAAAAAGGGTACATTATTATATTGTAAATATAGAATTTAAAAAAAAAAAGAGTTTGAATTCCTTCTCCAAAACTACATAGTGCCCCTTTAAAGGCGGAGCGACAGGCAACAACAGGTGGTTCATTAACCACCATCCAATAATAACGAGAAATATAACATTCATGGAGGAACTGTGGAGGCATAACCTTCGTTTTTCTTTTTCTTTACCAATCTCTCTCTGTCACCCTCCTGCATTTGAGAGAAATCCCCCAGCTACATCACATCCTGTCAGAACTAAAATTCCAGTGCCAATTTTCCTGATTCCTCCAAACCGAACCCCAATTATCCTCGCAGCGGGATCGCATCACACTTGTTTAGGGCGCTGTCTGAAAACAGAAGCTCTGATTGGTTTGAGGGGAGCGTCCAGCAATACGAGATTAGATAATGCAATTATGTTTAGTTGAGACAATGGAGGCTGGGGTTGGACGGACTCGGGTCAACAAACTTCACATGCGTTGTTCCCAAAACGTGCCTGTAAACACAGAGCGAGACGGCTCCGATAATGAAGTGTGCGCCGTCAGATCAAGTTCGGACAATAAAGAAGAGACACATTCTTATCAACTGATCGTAGTGATGCATCCAGCTTCAGTTAAGTTGATAATCGCATAACAAGAGACAGAAACCAGAGAGCAGAAACGCTGAAATCAAAGTTATTAAGTGGTGATTTCATACCGGCTTGAAGCTCTGGGTGTATAAATCTTCAGGTCTCACGGCAGCACACAGACGCGCAGAGTCCAGATGTTGTTCACTCGGAGCATGTTTGCCAGCCAGCGGTTGTCGGGATCTGTCCTTGGTTCTGAAACTCACATGTGGCACAGTGTGGCGAAAAGGAAGAAAAAAAAGAAAAAAAAAACTCCTCTCGGATGCTCCTCTTCTCCTCCAACTTGCGCCTGGCTGCCACCAACCGTGCGCACCGACCTCACCTCCCAGCAGCGCTCATGCGTCCAGCAGCGTCGGCGGTAACGATGCTTGCAGGACTCTCCCTGCGTGGTGCGTGGCTGCCAAGCTGGAGTGATTTTTGAAACTAACAAAAAAAGCAAACCCGATCTAAAACTCAGTCCTAAATTTGCGTTTATTGCTATGGTCTATGTATAGTAGTCGTGGCTCTTTTTTGGAAAGTTCATCGAATCAACTTCAGGAGAGAGCTGCGGAGAAATCCTGCTGCAGCCCCGCTCGGATCACACACACACGCACACACACGCACACACACATGCAGCCTCTCCGCGCAGCTCCGCAGCCACAATGAGCGCAACCAGTCGACGCTCTCGCCTTTCAGCAGACCTGCCTGCGCTCCACAACGCGCGCATCTGCGAGTGAGTTACAGCGCCGAGCCAGCAAGTCAGTGCAAACCATGATGGCTTGTATCTGCTCATATGTGCTGTTTTTGTTTGCAGGATGTATCAATATAATTTAAAAAAAGAAGAAGAAAAATAGAAAAGAAAAGGAAAAAGTTGCCAACTTCCCACTGTCCTTGTTTTCTCTTTTTTAAAGAAGTGACTCATCCATCGAATTCCCCGTGGAACTGAGTCGTGTCAATCTAACTTTTAATGATAAACTCCCCGCCACCCCACCCAAAAAGAAAGAAAAAGTGAACATCTTTCTGAATAAATTTATACAACGTGCTGCTGCAGCTCTCCAGCTAAATTTAGAAAGATGAGAAAAACAGAAATGAGCATCAACTTTTCTTTTTTTTGTTGTTTCCCTCCATGAAGGCTCGCCAGCTCCCCATTCACCTCCATCTCATTAAAACTGAATCACACTCCAGATGAGTGGCATAGCACTTCACAAACTAAAGAGGGCAGGGTTTGTTTTTCACTGAAAAAGGCGACAATGTTCCACATATGCGCGCGCACGCGCGTGTAAGCACGTACACACACACGCACGCACATGCACACAACTTGCAACAGAAGAAAAAAAATGTTCACATCATTCAAACTGCATTTCACTCATATGCAGGCAGGATGGAGGGTACTCGAGCTCAAGGTTGAATCAGACAAAGAAAAATACATGATTCCTCCTCATATATGTCACGCAGTGGCTAAGTTGCATTATGGATCATTTATGCACCAGATTGGACACTGTTGGATTCATTATGGACAACGATCAAAATCGATACAGCAGTAGAAGAGATATCGACTTTTTTATTCCATGCACTCTTCATTCTCATAGCCTGGTGCCTACATTACCCACATTGCAATTCCAAAGATAATGCACCCAAATGTTGCACACGTGTGTTTACAGGTCTTGCAGAGGACTACCTCACTTCTGAAAAAGTAGTATATAACCTCCAGAGGCAGCCGCATGTTGCATTGTGGGTAATGTAGGCGCCAGGTTTTGAATAGACACTGCCTCTGTTAATGCAAACTTTGACTTTTCATACCCTTTGAGATCTTTTACATGTACAAGACACTGAAGGGAGGAAAAAAATGAAAATGCATAATAGGTCTCCTTTAATGTGTAAAATGTGTGGAGTTACCCTTTAAAAAGTCATGTAGCCAGCAGTAGAACATTTCAAACTCTCACTTTTTACTAAGCCCTACTGTACTTCCTGTTGTTCCAGCACTCTGCAAAGACACCGTTTTGTGCAACAAACCCTGCACGTTTCTTCTCATCCATAACGATGTTACATCAGCAGCATTCCTGTTGCATAATTAGTGAGGAGTGCAGCGAAGGTCTGCTGCTGCCATTTGGTTTCTGCGTCCAGCTCAGTATCTTTCTACACAAAGAATTACAATTAAACTAGCCGATATTCAGGAAGCAACATGAAGTTCATTCAATATGAATCCACCGCTCACCCATTTCTGTCACCTTCACACGTTTTTTAAGCACCGCCGCCACCCATCCTCCTCTCACCCACACACACAAACACACACAAAACACATCTCACCATTTTCAAATGTTTCATTTCCAGACCAACAATAGCTACTTTTGCAGTCAGGGGTTGAGAAAAGAAGAACTTTTTTTTTCTGTGTACAGTGGCAATTAAAATGACGAGCGGGGTCCTGCTTGTTGCATAATTCCCTCGGCTAACACAAAGGGACCAATTTTCTCCTGAAATAGAGTTGTAGTTTACATTACAATGGTTGAAGGCATGTGGGTGGAATGCAGGGTTTAGATAGGAACATGCCAATTAATGTCGAGTGAAATTATAGGGGACAGACACAAAGCGGTCCAAGCCAGCGGTCAGCGTGCTTCAGTCTGACTGCTGCTCCGTTTGGTGTTTTCTGTTAATTCAGCGTTAATGAATGATGACAAAACAGTCAGCCCAAAATCCAAAATGCAGTTTCACTCCGCGGCGCTTCTGTTTTTGTTGACATTCACAAGTTTGGACATGCAATCTTGTCACAAAAAAAAAAACAATAAGTTCACTTGCACACAGTACAGAGAGGAAGTGGATGAAACTCTTCTGATCTGGGTGCTCCGGCCTCAGCTGTCAGGCACCCTGGACTTTTTGTGTCTGCTCCAAATCATCTACATCGATCAGAAGAGAATTTAGGTTCGGTTCAGTTTGGACTATTAAAGGCTCAGTAAAAAGCGTATTTTCTAAGTCACTACTCCTGATATCTGTCTGCTGCCGCCAATATCATGAAAGTGAATGTAATTTGGTTTGTTGCGCTCAAAGCACTAAAGGGTTTACTCAAAAATAGCTACCGTGAAAAATCCAAAGACCTCACTGTGAAAAGCTTTTTATTGGAAACACAGCCAGTTTTAAGTTCTTTCTCCTTTATTTTTTGCTGTCCTTAAAGGACAAGTTCACCCAAATGTTGCAGAGTAGAGTTGCAGAATTCTCCTAAACAATTTTAAATCGATGGGCACTAACAACCGAAAACAGACAAATCACAGTATATAGTGAAGACTTTAAAAACTTTAAAAAGGCAGTAAATAATGTCTTTTCAAGTCGATTTAGGATCTCAGGGCCTCTAGGGATTTGGATTACGATGGATGAGCTTTCTGGAGCAGTTTAACGCTTTTTAAAAACATTTTAAAACAAGTCCCCATCAACTTCCATTGTTCAGAAGAATGATGCAAAGCTGTTTTGCTGTGAAGCTCCAAAAAATGTTTTGTGGACTACGAAACTCCATCCAACTTCCACTATCAACATGGTGGGAGTAGAGTAAGTCATTTTAATTTTTGGGTGAACTTATCCTTTAAATAGGCCTGCTGATAACTGGACACATTGCGGGTACAACACTACCTGCTTGGTGTAAGGTGATGTAAGTTCATTATGTTATGTACATCACGTTACATTTAAGATACATGCAGACCTTTGGTTCCACGCAGGACACGAACAGCAGTGGATTAGAGTCTTGAGTTTGATCTATTCATCCTCCCCAACTCCTTCTTTCTCCTTCTGCTCTGACTTTCTTGCTCTTTACACCACGCTCAGTCAGCACCCTCTTGTAGGTAACCTTCTCTCCATGCCAAGACTGGGCTGAAGTTTGATGTGGATTTTTTTGTGTTGTTGTTGTTGTTGTAAGTTCATCCTCTCCCGACACTTAAGTTACGTTTGATGACTACCCCGTTCTTATGTTGATACTCAGAGACATTATTTTATTAATATGTGACCAGAAACCCAGAGCAGCTGTACAATCAGATATAAGATTGTAAAGCCAAGAACTCAGTCCGATCACTGAAACTACTATCTGTTGCCTTGAGACCTCATTGCATCGTAGTAGTCGTTATCCTTTAACATGAATCCCAACATGAGTATTTATCCACCTCTTAGATCATAATTCTGTCACAACACTGATGCTGCTGATCTGGTTAAATGTGGATTAGTGGTCCCACCTGTGTGCACGATAAACGATGCCGACAAATAATTTACATGGATTCAGCAAGTTAGAGAGGTTTTGTAATTATACACACAGAACGCGTTACCGGGCTTCACCCTGGCTCCTAAAACTCATCCATCTCGTTTAACTTCACCCTCTGGGAATTTAACCCCATCTTTGGAGTGATCAGCATTTAGATTAAAAATGTAAACACCCATTATATATCATCTTATTTGTAGAACGCTTGTCAGGTAAAAGCTCAGCGGTCTACCTATTAAGTCTCTGAGGCAACTCCAATTTAAAGTAAATTAGTGAATAAGTGCTGCTGGTCTGCTTCTCTTTTCTTCCTTCTCACATTTCCGTGTTCCCGTGACTTAACTTAACATTCATCAAGAAAAGTCACTTATGAACAGATATATGTAGTTAATTATCTGCATGAACACGATATTGTTTTCCTCAGGAACTGTGCTGACAGATAATGTCTCAAAAATGCAATTCAGACAAAAACAAATGTCGTAAAAGTAAATAAGGAGCAGGTTTACTGGGTTGTCTGGATAACTTTGTTGTGTAAATCCCCAAATCAGCCAATGTTCCTGGTTTCACTTAGTTATCCAGATAACTCAGTAAACCGATACATGATTGGGTAAGTACCTGAAAGCCGATGTGAGATTGTGAAGCTGAATGAATGTCTTGATTTTGTATTATTTATTCATGTACTGTGATTATATATTCAGACATTTCTTCAGACTGTGAAGTGCACAACTTCCTAACAACTTCAGTTACCTGCAGCTTTACGGTGGGACTGTTTTAACTGTGTAGTGGGAGTGCAACAAACCCATTATTTTGATGATTAATCGATTAATCATTAAAATGTAAAGAAAATTATGGAAAGTGCTCATCACAATTTCCCAGACCCCAAAGTGATGGCTTCAAATTTCTTTATCTGCAACCCAATAGCCAGAATAACGGTTGACAGCATACGTTTTTTGCATATCTCAGATATGATGCAACTTTACGTGTCTTTAGATTCAGTTTTTGATTTTACCTTGTGAAAACCATGTGGTTACATCCTGGTTGGGCTTAGGCACAAAAACCACTTAGTTAGGGTTCGAAAAAAATAATGATTTATCTTAAAATACTTGTTTTGGCTGCCACAAACGTGGGTGCAAGAAGCTGGAAGCAGAAAATGTTGAAATCAAACAATTTACCAGCTATCAAAATAGGTGGCAATCAATTTTCTTTAGCTCTACCAATCGACTGACTAATCATTTCTGCTCTTTTGTGTAGCATTTGCAGATAACTTCAATTTTATTTGACAATTTTACGCCACATATATTTAGAGGAAGCCGTAAAGTCAAACACTGAGCAGTAGTGTCGGACAAGGACAGGTCTTCAACTTCGTGAATATAAATCAAGGAGAAAATTGGAATCTGGGGAATCTTCAGATTTCAGCTCAGTTAATGCAGAGGCTATCTGAGCCTGCCATGTTTGGCTTCTCTCTGACTTGATTACACACGAGCACATCCCTCTGAGCCGCATGCAACCTCCTAGTGAGCTCGGCTTGCTGAGAGGAGCTCGGTGTGATCTCTTGTTTGTTAGAAGATAAAGGATATGGATATGACAGGACACACATTATAGGCTACGGGTCATCAGGTGGTCTTTCAGCTGCCATATTCATTTCAGGGGCAGAGGAGAGAAAATAACAAAAGGAGGGAAAAAACAAAAACAAACAGGAATTAGTCTGTGCAAAGAGACAGCAGATGAGAGGAGGGTCGGAAAAACGCAAAAAAAGAGAATATGATGAGCAGATTGAACGTGTGAGGACAATCTGAGGATGCTGGGGGCGAGATGTAGAGTGACTGTAAATACAAGGTGCAGCCACTGAGCTTTGCTTTCGGTAATAGTGGAATGAATATTAATGGTCAGCCCACTTGTCTTGTCATCTTTCTGCCTGACTGATCATGGCAGCCGGCAGCACACTCACCATAATCATGTCCTCAGTCTCAGAGGTGGTCAGGGGGACAGCAGGAAAAAGGTAATTATGCACTCGTGCACACCTTTCACTTTGGAAATGATGTAAATTTGACATTAAAACAAGTGAATACCCAACAGCGCTTTGACAAGGCACAGCATGCAAATCCAGAGAGTGCTTATCACAAAGGACACAACAATGAGAAAAATATATATATATATCTTTGTATGTATATATATATATATATATATATATATAAACGACTGTTAAGCAGCTCAATCATTCAAAAATCAGCTACAGTACTTGAACTGGAGATATTGATATTGATATTGATATTGATGTTGATCAAGTATTCTGCATATTAAAGCAGATTCACACGATCCAAAGTGTAATCGATACGTCTTGTTTTTATCCCATATTTATCTCATTAACAACAAATGAAAACGACAATAAAAAGACCAAACTTGACAATTAGTTGATCCGAGCAAATACTGCTTGTGCAGCCAAAGCCTCACATACTGTATTTCTGCAATGACGATTAAAAACATTTTAACGTGTCACACTGTTGCACTGGGTGCTAGTGTCTTAAAAATATACTCACCTGTTTACCTGAAGTGGATTAATCAGCCCAGTCGCCAGAATAAAATGTTGGCAGTTGACGTGTATGTCTCCTGTGTAGCATATTGACATTTGTACCAAACAGGTCATATCAGGCTCAGGTTAAGTGATCTTCGTGTTATGGAGGCAGAGAGGACAGTGGTGGTGTTATATCTATGCAAAAAGGCTGTTAAGCCACTGACCACCGACGAAGACTGCATGTCAACATTTGTTAGCATATTTTAAACTAGATGTCAGGACATTCTCCAGCCATGTTCGTGGCAACAAAACCAGGTATTTTAAGCAAAAAGACAATCTTTTCCTAACCCTAAACCTGTGTCTATACCTTACCAGTTACCAAGTTGCAACAAAAAGTTAAGTAAAGTTTGAACACATCTAGGGTTTGCAGAAATGTACATTGCCAACATTTATTCTGGCAGCTGGGTTGGGATTATCCACGACTAAATGTAGTCCTCCACAAATCCACTATTTACTTCTGTTTGAGTAATATTTGCGATGAAGCGCATCCCCAGCTACTTAAGAAATTATTCAAACTCTTCAAGACTTGTTTATGTAGGATTCATATCTTTCACTGTTAGGGGAGTTGAGGAGTAGAAGTTGGTGTTGTTGGTATTTTTATTGGATTTGCCAACAATAACAAAAATATATCATAACATCTAACATCCATCCTTTAATATTTCCCCATTTGGACTTAAACACACACGGGAAACACACTTTTATAATCTGCATTTCAAACAACATGAATTTCAATCCTTTATTCTTTCATCATGCATCTAAGTGAATGTTTACTCCTCTCCACCAACAACACCCCAGCACTCCTGAGTGGGAGCCTCCAGGCTCCTCTGGTTGGAGTCTCCATGAAGCCGCTCCTCTCTGTCTGCCTGCTGTCCACCAGTCTGCTCCCAGTCCAGCTCTATAAATGAGGTTTCCCCCCCGAGCCTCTCCCTCTGTTGTCTGTATCCCCTTGATCCTGGACAGACACGGAGTGAACTGAGGACGCCGCCAGGGACGTCTATGTGCTGTCTGACAGGAGAAACCCTCTCCCTGAGCTGTATTCACTGTTCGAGTCTGCACCTAGAGCAGTGATAAAAACAAAAGGAGGGAACGGACAGATGGTGAGAGGACTTCTATAAACAAACACCACATGAGAAAAGCGAGGCTGCCCAAAATTCCAGTGCTGGGATTCAACCAAAATCTGCATGATGGTAATTCAGCTGCTGTGTGCTGTGTGACTTCAGTTCAAAACAAACAGTCTCTCTTCCATGAATTGAACTCATGCAGTGCATATAAATTATATATGTGGAGGAAACACACGAACAACATATTTTGTTTGTTTGAAAGACTTACTAGCTGCTAACATGCTAACCTCCTCACAAAGACACTGTTAATGTTTATATCATGTTGGCTATGTTTAGCTTATTTTCAAGCACTTGCCCAACAAATTCACACAATGCCTCAGTGTTTCCCATACATAGACTTTACTGTGGCGACTTTTCTGCACAAGCATAACCATTTACGTCAACGAGCAAAAATTGGTTAGAGCAAGTATGATGAGGCATTTGGGGGTGATATTTTCCTCCAAACCTATGGGTTACAGGCTGAACCTCCCCTGAAGGAGGGTGGACCTGTAGATAACCTGTGTGCGACACAGTTTAGCGAATTGGTCAGGACCCCCAAGGGTGTCTCAAGTTATTTTCCAGGGGTCACCAGATGGTTGGGGAGAAGAAAATGTGATAATATATGTCAGGCTGGGGATATGTTTTGATAGTATACTGCCTGTACTACCGAGTATGTTGGCCTCAGGTTTAACCGAGTGTGTTTGTTAGAGTCAAAGTGTGCATACATATGAGTACGCACACACACAGACACATACCAATTACTATCCAGGCTATAGCAATCTAACAGCGATCTCCGAAATACAGTTTGGGATCAGCAGATCTGGGAAGGTAACATGCAATCACAGAATCAGGCTTCAAGTTTAGAGTTAAGGAAAAAAAAAGTAGGAAAAGTACGAATTTATGAAATGGATCAGAGGACTGATCACACCATGCTTTGTTTTCTTTGGTGATTTTATTTTGCTTTTCTGCGGCCAAACCGTTGACGTCATGACGACATTTTTGCCCCCTTAATGTTTAACACTGTCGGTGTCAATGCACCAAAATCAACATCAAAATCAGAATACTTTATTGATCCCTGGGGGGGAAATTGTTTGTTTTACAGGCGCTCCAGCTCACTTCTTCTGCTGCTGTATTTTCCTTAATGTATATCAAACAATGACAAGTATTGTTGCATCATGCACATTCATTTAAGTTTAGAGTGATTCGTGAACAAGAAACCAGAAAATATATATCTAGATCAACTCCAGAAATGTGGAAATATCTGTAATCTTTTCTCTGATCCTACGTGGTATACCATGTCTTGCTTGTCACACATTCTCTGGTTGTTAATGAACTATGCGATGAGCAGCAACACCTTGTGCCACGACTTGAGAACTCAAAATAGGCACTGAAATGTTGTTAATTAGAAACTCCTGCAATCTAAAGGTCTCCTGCTCTTTAATTGGACGGCTCCTATGAGCAGCCCGAGCACTTGACTCCGCTGCATTTTTTAGTTTGCTCCTTGCAGGTTAATAGGATCAATTTCATACCTGCATGCACCAGTCTGTCGACCTTTTTGTCTTTGTGTGGCTGCGAGTGTTTCCACATCAAGATCAATAATCTCCTTACACCCAGCCGGCCTGTCATTAACTGCAGAAATTATGCTGATTACATACAGAGGGAAAAATCTAACCCTTCATTTGAAAGAGCGAAGGAGGCTAATCTTCACGTTACAGGTGATGCCTTTACTCTATTCATTTGTTATTGGTTTGCTTTCATGGGATGTTGCTTTTATTATGTTTTATTTATTTAAATTGACATCTTTGCATCTATTTGTCTTGTTTTAACTTGATCTTAATCTGGTCATGCTCTGTTTGACTGTGACTTTCTGCGATTTGCATCTTGCTTTGTTTGTCAAATCACGCTTTAAAGGTGCTGTATCATAACAGTTTTTAATATTAATGTTATTACAAACACATTATGACATAGGACAAATAACCACAGGTAACTGTAACTTTTATTCTGGTCATTCTGAGTGAGCAGTGGCTGTAACCTGAACCAAGCCTATCAAAGCTTGACAGAGGTGAAGAAAAGACAAGAAATACAGCAGGAGTAGCTGCTGCCTCTGTCAATAACTCTCTGCCAGACGCTTGAGACACCAAACAGTAAAGCAAAACAATGTTGTTTTTTTTCCACTCCTCATTAAAACTTGAAAAGTAGAAGACAGAACTATACACTAGTGAGACAAGTTGAAAGTTACACTTCTGAGCTCAAGCCAAGAGACTTCCCAGCACAGTACAACAGGAGGAAATGTTGTTACATGTACTTCAGTATATTGAAAGCTGAAGAAGCTGGAGCTCTGCTGGTGTTGCACTTAGTCAACACATAAAAGACCAAAAGGCTCATGTTGTGGTGTCGCACGTCTACAGAAATATGATATGAGAAAAAAAGATGAGGGGGGGAGAGAGAGATCACAGTGGAAATCAGTTCATGTTGACACAGATTATGAGACAGGGTCCGGGAAGGAGTATGAGGAAGAGGTGAACCATGAGAAATAAAACTAATTGCATGTAAACTTCACAGATGATTGCATGATAAATAATTTATTCCTTACAATAACACAGCCTACAGTGGAGCATGACAATCACCTGGTGGAGGAGAAGTTCTATACGTGCAAATCAATGTTGGACGCAATGTACATTATAGAACGGACAAACTCTCATTTATCTTGTTTAAACATGCACTCAAAATTCATATAACAAACAACCAATTTTGAATCCAGCCACAATCTCTCGCTGATTAATTAACATCCTCGTCATGATGGCGCTGTGAGAAAAACAAAATAAAAACGTGAAAATGGGAAAATATGCATACTGTGCTATGAGAGATCAACGAGTTTGGTCTCATGTTGGTTTTCCTCTGCCGGTTTGAGCGCCTCAAGCAAGTCACAAAATTTAATCAGTCAATAGGGAAGAAAAATCCCATTTGG
This sequence comes from Diplodus sargus, assembly GCA_903131615.1. Classification (NCBI taxonomy): domain Eukaryota; kingdom Metazoa; phylum Chordata; class Actinopteri; order Spariformes; family Sparidae; genus Diplodus; species Diplodus sargus. The sequence continues at coordinate 4,339,710 of CAEMYA010000071.1, forward strand.
ATTGGAGGATACACATTAGGCATGATGTCTTCATACTTCCGAGATGAAAACTGTTTCTGTATTTGATTGGAGGGGTTTAGTGGAGCCTTCTGGCAGGAGTGTATACATGCATCTGAACGACACTCGATCCTTTAGTGGAATGAGACAGATGATTTGTGCTTATTCAAACTTACTTTCCAGAAAAATTTGCAGTCATATTCAGGCTCATACCCTACACTGTAATGCGTGAGAGTCAGAAAGTAGACTCCTCTATAGATCATAGCTCACTCAAATTAAATCACCAAACCTTAAATGGTCAACATTTAGAGAGCTAAGGAGTTCCAACATGACTTGGACTTGAAGTTTGATGTGAGACTTTGACAAGACTTAAGGTTTGACACCAAATTGCCCCAAAAGACCTTAAAGAAGCTCTGGTGATAAAGCCACTTGTGATGCTCCACAGACAGACCTATGTTCGAGAATGACAGGGGGATTTCCAGGCTGCTGTCTGACAGAGTGAGGAGCCATGTGTGAGGAGACTGGGGGTTGATCCGGTCACTGAGACGGGGTCGGTATGGGGGAGAAAGGAGGGGGCGGGGAAGGGTGGGTTTGGAGTCGGTCGACCAAAAGGGCCTCCAGTGTCCTGATTGCTCCACTGACCTGGCTGAGTTGATCCCAGTGTGACAGGCGCTTGGCTACCTGTCACATTATCATTCACAGTCATGGACCAAAATGTCAGTCCCACTCTGAACCCATGACACGTGAAAAGCACTGGATTTGTCGATGCAACTCAGTTTCAGTCCTCTTTGTAGCACAGAGATGGGATACAGATGGTCCTAGTGAGGTAACTGGACGGCTTTTATAAATATATGTTAGTGCAAAATAAACTATTTCCCTTTCAAAGGAGATTACTGATAAACATCTGCAAGAACTCTACTTTTGAAAAGGCAAAATTACAGCAATATTACTGTTAGGAAGCTATTGGCTCCGCTTTGAACACATTTTGTTGTGCATATTGTAAACAAAAAAATCCTTCTTACTAAGAATGGAAGCACATCACTTTTGGAAAGCAATTAAAATATTCGTCTGGATACCACAGTGGGTACTTTCAAAGTAACTTCTGGCACCATCACCCCAGAGGAAGCCAGTATTTATTGAACCTTTGGAAAGTTTGAGAATAAAGTAAAAACAAGTCAATTAAAAATAATTTGGAACTTCATCAAAGCTGAATCTGGACACAAAGGGTTCCTGAATAATTCTGTTAGTGTACAATGTTTTTTGTACTTTCTGACAACACCTGCAACGTTTTCCATTCAGTTATTTTAGAGACGCGTAAATCAACCGGATCTCATAATTTGGCTAAAAACTTTAAAAGTAAAGAATAATTAGATGCACCATTTGCAAAATAGTACAAATGTCGTGTTCAGGGTTACAACTACAGATTATTTTCATTCTAAATACCAGGAAACTAAATGACTAGGTTGGGGATCAATGAAAGTGTATCTTATCATAAAACTGTGGATCTACAGTGTAGCTTATCAAAAGCTGAGTTTGACATCTTCAGGTCACCTGTTTTTTCTGATCAACAGTCTGAAATCCAAAGACATTCAAAGACAGAAAACGTTTGAGAAGCAGCCTGTTAAAAAAAAAAGATAGATTGTTCAAATCCTGTCAAATCACCCAACCTTACTGGCTCCAATCATATCCTTGGTATTTGTAAACAAACCATGCCACCTTCTACATGTTCAAAATGAAATTCACAATAACGTGTGATCCTCTCTGTATTCTGTTGTTGTTTTTGTCATAGCTTTTGTGTCCTTGAAGGTTTTAACAAGGCTAAATTTGGAAACAATAAGTCTGCTTGTGTTGAATTGAGCTGAGCTGAACAATATGGCCTCTGTCACAAAGCCATAGCAATTGGACTCTACATAGCTGTTATGTCAACTCGTGATTAGACTCACTTCATCTAGTATTGACTCTAACAAACACTCCTTTACTAGCTTTAAAGTCTCACAAGCACAAATACGTGTCAAGTGGAATTGCCTTAAAGTGCTCGTGTGCTTTTACATTGAAAACAAGTTTTCCATATGGTGTCCGTTAAGCTGCGGACAGCCCCTCGGTGAGTGGCAGCACACTTCCACCAGCGGCTGTTGTGTCTGGGCTTTTCATTAACACCTAAGCAGGTGTCAATCACAGTTTGTTTCTGCGAGGCTGCTCATAAACAAAACAGCAGTAGAAACAAGGTCCAAATCTCCCGGGTCCGACCCAAGCACCAACAACATCGGCTGAGTGCTGAAACCGAAATAAAGGTGCCTTTAAGTGCAGTTTTTCAAATGGTCATCAAAAAGTAGATGAGTGCATTGAACTGAGTAAAGCCAAACTCTCAGGGTACTGTAACGTGTCTGCATTAGAATGCCTAAGAAAGACAAACCATTGTTGTATATTTTGTTGAGTTGTGTACTTACATAACCAAATGTTTCCAACAATGTTCAAACCCAGGGAAATCCGCCGTATTATTCAATGTAAACTGAATGAATTTCATTAGGTGACCTGACGCTATAACTTCAAGGAGAGATTCAGAGAGAAGAATCGTGAATAAACCTTTAAAACTTGACCACATCTGTGAACATTTCTGCTTGAGTCACATACACAGACAGATTTTAATAGTGACTTACTTCTTTTGTTTTGATTGAGAGACATATTGTACATTTGTCAATGCCTCTATATCATCTACGTGCACTATATATTGGTGTTGGAAAATTATTATGAAGACATGACAATACTAGAAAATGTTGATAACTAAAGCTTCCTCAACAAAAGGACCACTATGAGCAACCAAATATGTAGGATAATGTGTAACCTTGGTGTTTGAACGGCACTAAAACAAAGACGAACCCACTTTATTTTACTTTCATCATATTACAGGTATTATCTTACATATTGACAAACGGACATTTGTTTCCTGCTCATGTATATTTAAATCGGGCTTCCATTTGAGTAGTAGTTGTGACAAACAAGCATGCATGAAGTCTAAGCTTGACTTGCAAACTTCATGTAATAACGATTATGTAGGGATGTAAATAACATCCACTTCCCAGCACTACAATGAGCAAGTCTGTACAGAATGTAGTTCACATACCTGAGATGTCTGTGCCACTGTGAAACACTTCTTGCAACACTTCAGGCACACCAAACTGTAGGTGCTGATCAAGGGGGCCATGATATGGATCAGAGTAGATCTCAATGATTGGATATGCAGGGGTTGGGTTTTTTCCTACAAGAGATGAGTGAGAATAATATTAAAAGACAAAACATATATACTGAGGGAATGTAACTAAGTACATTTAATCAAGTCCTGCACTTAGGTACACCTCTAAGGTACTAGTATAGTATTTCCATTTTCTACTACAAATACGTCAACTCCACTATATTTTGAAGGAAAAATATTGCACATTTTACTCTACACTTTCTACTTCATTATACATGTACTTGAAAACTTCAGCAACTGGTTAATTTGCATTTATTAAATTGTGCATCAGGACAAAACTAGTGCATGTAGTGAATCATTTTATGTTATTGGCAGTCAAGTAGAAAAACACAGATTCTGCTAAATGTTAAATATGATCCAGTAATCGTCCAGGCCCAGAATGGGTTGACCATAGTATACAGTACTCTTTCATTTACTCAGTGTGATATAAAGTACCCAAAAACATACTTGAGTAAAAGTGAAAAATATTGTGTCAAAATATACCTTTGGTGAAAGTGAAAATCACCCATATGAACATTACTGGAGCAAAAGTCTTTTAAGTATGTGATTCAATGTTTCCCACACATATGATTTACTTGGGCAGGGTGTCCAAATATATTTTTCATTGTTTACTTCTATTATTTTTTTTATCCGTTCGAGTGAACAACCCGATCCTCCCCTCTACTATCAGTCACACAAGTTCTGCAGAGGGAGACGCTCTCTGGTAATACAACCCTGCTGTGAATGCACCGATGTAATGTATGCTGTGGTTTTGTGAAAACTTGTAAATGCAGCTGGCTGTTGCAATGAAAAGTAAACATACATACAGTATGTTTATAATGTACTGTGGGTCAACTGATTATTGGTCTCACCAATTATGAGATCCAATATTTAGAGAAAGTTTCTGATTATTAGAATTAGTCCACCTGTGCTTCTTTAAAACTGATGTCCAACACATCAGTTTATTTTAAAAATGTGTTTCCTTGGCTCAGATAAAGTAGCCTAACATTGACTTTTATTTCTAAATTTATCTCAAAGTACATATTTACATTCATCAGACACTTCTGTCAAAAGCGATTCACCCATACAGTCATACACTGATGGTGGTGGCTGCCATGCAAGTTGTCGACCAGCACATCAGGAGCAGTTCCGGGTTTAGTATCTTGCCCAAGGACACTTCAACATGCAGACCAGGGAAATCGAACCAGCGACCTTCCGTTAACAAAACGCTGGTTCTACCCCGAGCCACAGCCGCCCACAGGTCACTGACACCCCACATATACCCCAAAATTTTACTGAAGTACAGTATATGAGAAAATATACTTGGTGACAATTCATCACTGAAAATGAAACATAGGAATTAAAAGAACTAATGTAAGTCCACAATTCAGTCAAATAAAAAAATGACCTGTTCTCACAAACTGTTAATTAAAAAGAATGTATTTAGTGCATTATGTTAAACATGTCAGTGCTAATTTACTCGTGCCCTCGTTAAAATAAGTCCCATCAACACTTATCATCCCTTGAAAATTCCCTCTGTGTCTGAATGCACACATACATGTACAAGCAACGAACAGTGGAAACATCACAGCAGGACACACAAGCACTGACACGCTGATAATCCCACAAGTCTGCGGCCAGTCAACAACAAGTGAAAATAACATGTGGGAACCTCGCTGCTCCACCCCTGAGCCGACATGAATCTCTTTCTCCCGTCTTCACACCCCTCACGCAAAACATCTCAGACCCCTACAGTCTGTCTTTATGAATGTTCAGCCTCCACACCTCATGCTGTTCTTCCGTTACTTGCCTCGCTCCCTTAAACGATGGGAAGTCTCACATGACAGGGACCACTCCACTTCTCCCAGCTCATTAACCTTTCACACACCACGTTTTGCTATTCCGCTCATGCACGGCCAATGTCTGTTACTTTTACCCTTTTGGCGCATGCTAAATGTCGAGCAATGCTTGAAAAAAGAGAGAAAACATTGCAGCTACGGTGCAGCATCTAAATATGTTCAGTTATTTAAAATGGTTTGCTTCATTGGCTTCAATTGATGACAGCTTTCATTACTACTTGACCATCTTACTGTTGCAACGATGAATAAACTGTTGATTATTATCTGATGTGATATTATACTTTAGACTAAACCACAGGCAGCATTATATTCTCAAAAGGGCGAAGAAGTCAGGGTGAGTCATGACACAGAATGGCATTTATGGAAGTTTAAAAATCCTCAACAGAAAATAAAAGCCTTGCATTATGGTAATGAAGACTTCTGTATTCACCACTTGCACTCTTTCACAGACTTATAACTATAGGCTATGACCTAAAGCACTTTAAACATAAATCTTTTCTTAAGCTTTAGCAAATTCATGACGTTTCTCTGAGAGTTGAGTCTACTTTTCAGATTATCATCGTTTCTTGACAGATCCTGGGAGGGAGTGAGTCCCCGTGCCCCTTGCTGACGTTCAAGTTTCGAGGCAGAGTAGAAGCGGTGACAGGCAGGTTGCCGTTAAGTCGTGCGACAGGAACGTCTGATAATCAAGCTCGTGGGCTGAACCGACACATGTTTGATAGAATCTTTATACGAGACAGCTGACTTCTTTCCAAACTCCCATCTCCTTCGCCATCTGTCTCTGAGCCCAATTATGACAGCAGTGACGCTTCCTCTCGCTGCCGTCTGCTGGAACAACGTTGTCAGTTTCAGTGATTTCAGAAACATCAATTATTGGTGCGTCTCTCCTTCAGAAACATCTGTGTATCCTCATTGGCTTGGAGCTTGAGTCAGACATTGATCGGTACATATTGCATATTGATGTGCACGTATCCATGCAGATACACATACACACACACACACTCACACACAATCACATTTTATTTTTCAGTTCAGACTTTAAATAAAGGATTAAAGATGAAATTAATGAATAGCGCAGACCTAGCCTACATAGCAGCTGTTAATATTTCACTGGTAAATTCTATTTTGTCGGAATAATCCTAGTTTAAATTTATAGAGTACAATGGATTTAAAAATGATATTTGATTTGGCTCGTCGGAGCTGAAAGCCACACAACAAAAGGATCAGAGAGAAGCTCACGAATACAGAGCTGCAGACAAGATGTACAAAAGAAGAGTGGACTCAACAGCCTAATGGTACACTTTAAAGATCCCAGCACAAAAGCATTATGCGCTCAGGGTGGGCTTGTTAAAAGCACTGCATTTACCCTTGGAGGACAATAATAAACTGGCTAACTAAAAATGAATATGAAGTAGCTTACAGAGAGAGGGGCCACTCGTTCCTCTTCTGGACAGCTTCTGTCCTTGTTTCACTTCATTCATAGAAATCCTTGAGAGAAATCCTACAGCTCATTATGGGATGAAGAAAGTGGACATCTGTTTGCGCCACATTCTATAAAACATCGGTGAAGTTCGGCTATGATGATCCAGGGGGCCAAGAGGCCCAGTTTTATCCCCACATTCAACAAGAACAACTTTGGATTTCCTCCGCAGTGTTTACATGTTTCCTGACCTATAGGTTTAATGCCTTTGGGACATTATTATTTACAATGGAAGGGTAATGGAATGGAAATATCAGGAAGAAATTGTGTTTAAAATGGAAATTAGAGCAAAACCAGCTTCTGCAAAAGCCCCCCAGATTATGTGACGGTGCATCCTTCAAGATGGCACAAGAGTTTTCAGGTGAAACACATATTCTGGCTTTCTCTTCATAAACAACTGTTTTGTGGTGCTGCTCCTTTTTCAATACAAAATAAGATTCCCATGCTCCCATGAACATTTATTAACTCAAGCCCTGCTTCAAAATCCAGTGCAACTTGAGTTTTGTTTTTGGATTTTCTGACAGACGCGCCTAGGTCTTTTGACACGGACAAACCTTATTTTACATCCACACATATACTGTATTCTTGTAGAAAACAGAAAACTGCTCTAAACTATCAGGTTTTTGCTTAAAGTTGACTCTGCATCTGTGCACCTGCCTTCATAACTGATTATTTCCTTATTCTACGTGATTTAACTCTGAACATCTACTTAAAAAGAACCCCGCTTCCAATTAATTCCTTGTAAAAGAAACACAAGCCAGAAGCTGCATTAGCACTTTCAAGTGTAACATGTTCTTTTTCGAATATTAACCTCTTCGGCAGAAGTTGAAGGGGCAAGTGCATCTGACTGTTTCAGACAAACAACAATCGCCAAACAAGTGAGTGGGGGAAAAAAAGGAATGCAAAATGGTAATTTGTTCTAAAAGGATTAATATTCTGGGAGACAGTTTGCTCTCCCTGGTGTCTTCTCTAAACAGAACAGTTTTCAATGCTCGAGGGTTGTAAGTTTTTCAGGAAGTTAATATCAAGGGCACTCTAGACTTAAATTGCGATTTGATTAAAGATGCTCAGCAACTGAATGCCAAAAACTCACTGATGTTAATTTTGTTTATTCAATTTACATGTGAAGTAGTTGATACACATTTAACTACGACTACAGCCTGAATGTGACCCCGGTATCACACCTCAGCTGCGCAGAGAGGCGGATGAAACAGTATGTGCGAGCCCAGCAGCAGGGCAGGACTCGACCGCTGTGGTCGAAGGACGATGCAGCAAAGCCAGAAGCAACACAAGCGGGGCCTGAACATACACCAACCCAGGCCCCCGGTTATTACTCGCACATAATGTGCATTTTTGTGTATGTTTAAAGCTGTTTAGAGCTGAAACAATTGCCTCATTACTCAAATTAGAAGATTCATCAGAAAGTTACATTCTGGAGATACGGCTTCTTAATCACAAGGATTTGCTGCCTTTCCTTATCTTATATGAAAGCAGACAGAACGTCCATTTGTTTGGGACTTTCAGGAAAACTTATGACTGTAAATAATCATGATTTTCCACGGATTTCTGACTTTATCGACCAAACAATTAATTGATGAACCAAGAAAAGAACATGCAGATTTGCCCTACAGCATTTTTGGTTCAGACTGCTCATAAATGCTTTAATGGCCCCTTAACATTGTTATTTACTGGTGTGTTCGCATTACAATACAAGCTGATAAAACTCTTGCCACATAGATATAGTCTTACAAACTTAACCTGTTATTAACTGCAATAACAAGTACAATTTACCCAACTGTATTTAAGACTTTTACAGGCCCTTGATTGAAACTTTTTCAGGCACCCTCGAGGACACCTTTATTATTTGTGCACCTACACATGAATCCTATTACTTACAGTGACTGCCAGGTGAGTAAAACAACAATCTTACCCCATGAGCCCTCCCTCTAAGATGAGGTCAGTTTCTCCACGTCCTACAAACAGAAGACCTGGGACAGAGGGCAGGCAAATAATTAGACCAGCGGTTGAATCTCGGAGACAAACTGTGCACGGTAGGCCTTGTAATTGGGTAGTGGGTTGTGGATAGTGTATTTATTGATTTTTCTCTGATTTTCTTCATACTCCTCTCCCGCAGCATCAGGCCACCGGCAGCCCAGGAGAGCACTTGAGGCACAGGCCAGAGTAACAGGGTCGTAGTGAGGTCATTTTACTTCTTCACGTCCTCCGCCACACACGACTGGCAATATTTTTGGACAGGAAGAAATCTCCCTGGTTTGAAAACATTATTGCAGCACAGCATTATTAAAGCAATGGACGTGGGAAATTACAGGTGCCAACAAAACATGTTCTCATTTGAAATAAAAAAGGGGGCAAAACTAGATGTATCCAGCTCTGAGGTTGGTATCTATCCATTTATTTATTGAATTACGGATGCTGCTTTGGCAACTATAACACAAGTTTGAGAGCATTTTGAGGGCGAGCATTATGTTGATCAGCAGTCATCAGCTGCTCTGTGAAACGACTATATTGACATTGGTCAGGAACAACAAAAGGTTTGTCATTCGAAGAAGGCTACAGCCACAAAGCATCTGTTACTGGATCTGAATGAGGTGAACATGTGTTTTGATGCTTGTAACACATGCAGAAAGTGGGCAAAACAAACTCTAAACTATATTATTAATGTGGCTGCTGGAGAACAGATGCTTTAAATGTTTGTGGTACACAGAGCTTTAACTTCATATCCGGGAGATGATGTCAGTGAATTCAAGTGATATACAGATGTTGCTCATCCCGGGTGAATGTGCCAAACACAACTCGTATGTGGAGGAGTCATTTTTAAATCACATGAGGTTCCATGATCCCGTGCAGACAGGACTTCAGATGCAGAAGATAACCTCTCTAAAAATCTAAAACTGGAAATCAAACCCCAATTCTTGATGTTATGATCGGCTGCAACAATTATGTAAGACCAGACTGCAGGTCCTTATGGCTGAACAGATTGTCAAAATGTGCGTCCTGTTAGTGAGGGTGCGCCTCGAGTTTTTGGTGAGGATGGCTGAGCATGAGCAACGGCTCAAATGGATACAATCCTATCAGGATCTAGTTTCGGCGAAAAGGGACCTAGAAATGCCAAACTGTATTCAAGTTGTGTTTAACCAAATGAGCCAAACTGTATTCAAGTTGTGTTTAACCAAACTAAATATGGATTATTACAAAAACAAAGCAGCAAACACACGGTGAGAAAAACACAAATCGTGCGCATGACTAAAAGATTTTCATGCATCGATTCTGTTTGATAATCTAATCGTGGGGGTCTGAATCCGAATTGAATCAAACTGCGAGTCCCCTGGAGATCAGTCGCCACCGCTGCATCCCAAATGAAGTCCACATGGAGAACAGCAGTAGCCCTTCCTTATTTGTTCTCGCAAGCCTCTACAGGGGTAGATGCTGCGCTTCACAAGCTCTTCAGGCACACAGCATACAAAGCTGTTTCATGGGGAACCATTGGAGGCTCAATTAATGGGTTTAACTCCAGGGAAGCTTAATTATTGAACTAATGCACATGTCGCAGTTAAATAAACCTTCTTATTATAGTGTTATGTTATACAGAAACAGTGTAAAGGAAAATCTTCAACAACCTATGACTACAAATCAATTAAATTAGGATTCAGTGTGGGAGATTACCAAAGACATGCACACGTGTTCGCACACACAGCAGGGCTTTTGTTTTGAGGTTACCGGGGAAAAACTGTTGAAGTGCAACATAGCTAAATCTCTCTGGTTATCATGTCCGCTGAAAATAAATCCTGTCAAACACAATTTTAATTGCGTTAAAGGTTTAGTGACTCCGGAAGAAAGGTAGTTAATTGTTGAGTCTCATTCTCAGGTCATCAAATCCTCCTCACAAACTGCTTTTAAGACGAATAAACACAAAGAATACTGACCAGAATTTCTCCCAATGAAATCTTCCAAACACATGTGGCATAGCAAAATGTGTTCTCACGGAAAACCCCGACACACAGCCCTTTAATCACCTCGCAAGCACTTTCTCATACTGGCTGTGTATTTGTAGCCACTCTGCAGTCGGTCCTGAGGGAACCGATGAAGGATAATCTCTACATGGAGAGGAGGATGTGCTTGTGTCCTCTATTTCCAGGTTCCTCGCCCGGGGAAGCAACATCTGCACGGCTCCCCTGTGCAAATACATCACATGTGCCCCTGGATAAATAAATTAAAATGTACTGCGTATTTTTAGAGCTCTAAAGGAACTCTAACCCCCCGTAACAACACAGCTATACACTTAGAGCTTGATAAGTTACTTTTTCCTAGAAAGTCACCAGTTCATCATGTAACACAACACATAATGACATATGATTCATTCTTCAAGTAACGCATTTATTTTATTCAAAGGTTCACTGCTGCCGTGACACATTGTGGGCCAGACATTTACTGGCACACAAGTTCTTTTGATTTCTAACTCGGAAAACTGAACGGCAATTTGACTAAAGACTTTTAATGATTTGGAGTTAGCTTCGCATGACCTCTTTGTGTGGTAACCTTGGAAACAGCTTGTCAGCGCCAAAAAGAAATAAACAAATCACAAAGAAACATCGTTCAAGAGTGCTGATTGTCTTTAGAATTCTAATCAAATAAATAAATTCACATAAGGAAATCAGACTTGTGAAGGCCACAGTGATTTGAAAAGATAAACAAGTAATCTGGGCCTGCTAATTGGAATTTGTTTAGTGATTGCAGTTAAGGTACGGTTAGGGTTAAAGAGAAATAATGATTGAGGATTTGTATTATCATATTCAGACAAAATGAATCAGATACAGGCTTGAAACGCAGGTGTGCAGGGCCAGTGTATGATTTTCAATAAGTAGGATTATCATAAGCTATCATACATGTAAATATGGCTTTTGTTTTCGAATACAAGTGAACAGTATTCAAACTTTTTCTGTATTCCTTTGCGAAAATCAAAATGCATTTTTCCCCAATCCTGTTTTCCTCTGACGAATTACATTTCTAAGGGATAAACAGGGTGTTGTGTTGTGCTGTAATACACTTACAGTGTACACTTTCCTAATCTGTTTTTACTGCAATTTCCCTCACAAGCAGCAATTCAGTGAAAGACAAAAGAAGAGTAAATTTCTCTTCAGTGGGGAGCTGGAAGTGTTGGTGGAGAAGACACAATACCAGAGAGCTCTCCGCCTCAAAGCAGAGATGTTTTACCAGCACAAAGAGGCGCTCTGGGACGATATCGCAAATGTGCTGAATACATTTGGGCACCAGAGGCCCGTTTTCAGCTGAACTGGAGAGGCAGCATAACCAAAGTCAAGCTTGACACAAGTAAAGTCTACTGTATGCACGAGCTACCGGTGGTGGTGGTTCTGTTGGGGGGGGGGGGGGGCATTAACTCCCAGCACACAAAGAAATATGACATGTTTTCCTTTGGGGCTCTTGATGAATCCCATCAACTCCTTCATCTGGTGGATCGACGGAGGAAAAGCCAACAAATGTGTCAAATATTAATCCTTAAATGAAATAACACTGAGGCCTTGATGAAACTGTTCTCCTGAGCCCATTTCACCCGCCGAATGGTACCTTCGCTGATCAGAAAACAAGGTTTGACCATCAACTCAGCAGAATTCAGACCCTGTGCGCAATAAAGTTGTGTGTAATTATATAGACATGCAACGAACATCTATCTTCAAGATCAATTCAAGGGTGTCAGTTACATTCAGTCATAGTTTACTCTATCAAATTAAAATGTCATAACTTCATCATTTTATCTTGTCAGACATTTGTGTTTGGCTACTGTATAAATTGTTGAGGAATGGCAAAACACAGCGACCCTGACCTTTGACCTCTGAGCACCAATTGACCATCTGTGCAAAATTTCAAGACTTTTCCTTGAGGCTTTCTTGAGATATCGCATTCACAAGAACAAGACTGACAAGAGCAAAACCAAAACAGTTAAAACACTGCCCAACACTTTCTCTCACAGATTAAAGTGTCATCTTCAATTTTCTTGTTTTCTCGGTCAAAAACCAAAAGATATCCAACTTACAAAGGCATGAAACAGAGAAGAGCAAAACTGCAAGTGTCCAGATAAGATTCACCTCTCCACTGCAACAGACAGGCGAGTCTGTCAAACAGAAAACACCCCACGGTGGCAGAAGATGCCCTTTTACAGATGGTGATAACACCTTCGCCGAGGCTCGACCAGGTGCGCTGCAGTAACTCAGGGAGGAATGAAGAGAGCTGGTGGAGGCGAGGCTGCTCATGTAGAATCACAAACGTAAAAGTAATGAAGGAGGTGGTAAAGTCTCATCTCACGGGAATTTTAGTTGATGTTATTTCACACTTTCATCATTTGAGAAATATCTAATATAATAGGTGCCAAATACTCAAATTAAATTAATACATGATGTACAATGAAATGTTGCAAGAACATACTCAAAACTGATGGTGACGAGGATTTGACAGCGTCTAAAACAGGCAGACAAGTTCAGACTGACTGACTCCTACTTCAGAGAGAAATAGTCAGCCTAGATGAATCGAAGACAGTGAAAATTTGATGGAGAATAGTGAAGAACTGCTGCCCACAGGGAGACAGAAGAGAAAAACAGGTTCTTTTTTTCCCTGAGAAAAACAGCCGACAAATGATCAGTCCGAGTCCTGAGATTGAAACAAACAACAACATCTGCCTCGGCAATAGCCCCTTGTCTCCTGAGGAGACTGAACACCACTGTCAGAAGTGAAGAGGACAGCTGACGGAACAAAGTGGCAGTTAAGCACTCTGAACCATTGTACTGGATTTAAATAAACTGCAAACAGCCCCGTTTTAGGACAGATTCACTACAATTTACCACATTTCCTGGTGTGCAAGAGAAGCAGTTACTCTTAACCCACCACTCAAGCTATTTTCTATTCAGCCATCAGTTTAACGAAACATCGCACAAAAAGACACAGCAGTGAAAGAAGCCTCGAGCTTAAACCAAAAAACAGACGATAACTCACACATCGAAATCTGGAAATAAAGCCACACAACACACTCTGCACCGGTTGATTCAGAAATTGATGTGGAACACAAACATAAGCTTGATATTTGCAACCGGTAACCAGTGAACGCAGTGGAACAAGGTACATTTACATTATAACAATCATTATTATTAATAAATGGAAGAATGATAATCCAGGAAAATCTCCTGATAAGAACTCTGTTGAAGACAAAGCAAGTCTAGTATCAGATACAGTATGTCCTCACAAGATGATGTCAGCTAGAGCATGTTGTTGTTGCTACAAGTGTCTGATTTGTCTACATCGTTTAATCAGGAAACAAAGTTAATATGCCGTACATTATCAAATTAAAAAAGCATATCTTTAAAGCGCATGTTTTCTAACTGTCTGTTTGCAAATGTTCCCTTTGACAGTTACAGTGCTGATTATTTTGTATTATACAACTTTCGCATTTGTTTTACTTTTTCTTTTTCTTTTCCAAAGGCCGTCTGTGGTGCTGCTGTAGGTTGTTTCACTTGACTTCTGGAGATCTGCAACACAAGCAGAAGTAGCCAGAGACAAGTTCACTGTTTATGAGATAGCCTTTACATATTACTCATATTCCTCAGTGTTATTCCTTTCAGGTAACTGCACTGTGACATCTACCAGATAACGGTTAAAAAGGCCTGAAGCTTTCTTCATACACAGACTGCAGAGGAGACAAAAAGTTTCCAATATTAACAACTTTGAGTATGCGGTACAGCACAGCGGTAGTTTTAGGATTGTTTAACCCCCCCTGTTAATCACTCATTATCTTGGATAAAAATACACGCATTTTTCTACACATATTTGAATTTACAACAACTAGTAAATAACATGAGTTTTACAAAATAAATGTCCGAGAAGAGATATATTTGACACAATTTGCCTGTGAGCTCGCTAAATGTATGTTGACTCATGTGCCAAACACATCAAATCAGATGCACGGTGAAATCTATTTGCTTGCGTTTTAACTTACTGGTGCTTCTCTGTGCCATGAAATCCTAATTTCGCAATAACTACATCTTGCTTGCTCAGTTTGAAACTCGAGTCAAGGTGGTCAGGAAGTGTAGAACAGTGCTGATTTTCAATTTTCATGTCAAAATCTAACATTAGAGAACGTAAAAAAAAATTATACCAGAAAATATTAATATTGTTATTACTATCATCATTGCGCTTACGGGCGCTGAGACAAGATTTACCACGAATGATTACCAAACAAGTTCTACTGTCCATGCCTGTTAAGCTGAACTCACACATATGTCCTTTAAATTCAGGATTCCTCTAACCCTGGTACTGACTCTGCAACGAGTGCTAATTGAAATACAGGAGTAGCCGATAGAACTGCTGCTGTTTCCAGTCCAGCTGTCGTTTCAGGGTCATTCTGGTCATATTTGCTAATGCGTGTTTGAATTCCGATTGCAGTCCGCACGCTCCCATGAATATGAAGAGGACATATGCAGGATATCTCTTGTGTAATACTTCAGAGGAAGAAAAATGTAGCAAACAGAACTGAGAAATAGCATCCATCAAAGCTTGAGTATTCAATCAAGCTTTCAGAATTGAACCAAGAGATATTTTGGAGCTAAACGCTGCAGGGACCATCCCGGCTGTGGCTGCAGCGAAGTAAAATGACTTCAAAGGTAATATTTACTTGATGGTTGATAATGACAGCAGTCTTTCAATGTCTGCGAGGCACAGAGACCATCTCTCTCTCTTACAGATAACATGACCATAAGACCATGCCTTCTATCTTACCCCCGAGGGCATTGTAGTTTCTCTGAGCGTAGAGAAAAACAGAAATTGGAAAATGGAATTTAACCATTGCCAAAACTTTCACTTCCCCAGTGTTGTTAAAACCGCACTGACTAAACTCGCACTCTTATAAAAACTGGACTCACGATGCTCATTTAAAAGAAATGACAGCCATTGTCTTTTTAATTCTACACAGTCTTCTTTCTTGGCTAAACATGGCACCTGCACAGTGCAACTCGACCACCGACAGCTAAGTCTGCGGCACTTAAACACATCAATCTGTGTACAACCTCAACATCACACACAGGTCTTTCAGGCAGCATGGCAAATAGACGTTATGTTGGAAAGATGTAGCATGTAGAGTGTTGCTAATTGGGAAGGCCTTGCAAAGATGTCAACCTAATGCTAATGTCTCTGAAACACCTTCCCAATTAGCAAACACACTACATGCAACATCTTTCCAACGTAACTTCTATTTGTCACAGCGATGTCTGAAAGACCTGTGTGTGCTATCTGGGAAGAAACGCAACTTTACACTTCCAATTGGTGTGCATACAGGTAATTGGCCACTGCTTCCAATTAACTTCTGTGGAGAGCAGGACTATTCTGGCAGCTGTCAGGCTGTCACGAATCCTCGTGTGACAAAATGAACATGTAACAGTCCGCAGTTGGTTTGATTTAGGGAACAGGACTGCTTGGTCATGTCACACGACTAAAAGTTAAAATGATTCAACGTTGACTGTTGGTTTCACACAGGAATCGAACATCGATGAGAGTCCTGTTATTGTTTGACCCATTCATTGACCACCCTACATGCACCTTTCTCACTCTTTATATTTAGTCAACAGACATATTTCCTGCATAATAATTTGACTCATCTGTTTTCGGCACAACGATGGCACATCACCTGCACACAAAATTGGACCGTGTTAGTTTGAAGTTGTGTAATTTGTATAAAGATTTAAGCAGCTGAGCTTGATGCTGCACACTTGAAGCAAATCGGTAGGTTTCACACAGACTTTCAAAACCTTTCAGAATCTTTTTCACATATGTGTTAGTGCTTGCCAAGACGCGTAAACAGACTTGATGTGCAAAATGGAAGGACTCAGAAAAACTGAAACATTGACCCTTGGGTCAAGACTGTCGTTTGCTTTTCTGACTGTGTGTCGGCTCTTTTTTTAGGTTCCTCTATTAAACGACCTAGATGTGCCGGGTCAAGGAGTGCTGCAAAGCCAACCCTACCACTCAGTGGCATAACAGAGCGTGTAATTCACGGGAGAGCACATTTGACATCTGACCGCTTCCTGAAGCCTGTGTACTAATGACAGTAATCTGTAAAATGATGGAGGATAACACTCCATCAGAGGCACACGACCCTCCTCTCCCTGGCATTTTACTTTCCCTTCCATATCTTTGCCTTTACTTCTCTAACCAGATCCACTGAACCCCTCACATCACTGCTGCGCGTCTCCTCTTTGTTTTGCTTTGTCACCTTGTTATTTCGAATGTCAAAACAGCGGATCTACAATCGCATTTCCTCAATAGTACTACAGTCTTTTCAGACATTTTCCAAGAGTCTTATTGCTTCACACAGAGGAGAGCATTATTGAACATAGTATCTCTACAGCCCCTTTAAAGTCTACATTTCATTTCAAAAGCCCTGAGGGGAAGAAAAGCAGTTCAAAGGGGTTGAGGACATAATGAGTGACAGTCGTCGCTGCCAGTATGAACAATCCAGGTGTCACTCAAGCAACAACAGTCTTTACACAGACTTATTCAGCCCTGACAAATGAACACAGGCTGTTTGAAAGTCACTCAGCTGAATAAAGCAGTTAAGTCCTAAGCTGCTTCTTTTTTTTTTTTTTTTATCTTTCCCATTTTCTTTAGTCAGCTCACTGAGGTCCCAAACCTCTTCACCTTGCTTAGGTGCCCCCACCCTGTTGTCGGACTCATAGTTGAATGGTTCAAAATTGCCTCTTGGATTGCTTTTCAGAAAATCCCTCAAGAGGACACAGGAGCAAATTCATTTAATTTGCATGTCTATCTCAACAAAGGACTCAACCAAATTGTTGAAATATTGTAATCGGCAAAAGAGAGTGAGTGTGTGTGTGTGTGTGTGTGTGCGTGTGTGCGTGCGTGCGTGCGTGCGTGCGTGCGTGCGTGCGTGTGTGTCTTCTTTTCTTCTCTATAGCAGAAACACATCACAGATATACAAACTGACTGGGTGTTATGAAATGCAGTATGTCGTCCTAATAGAGCACTAAGGGGCAATTTCAAAGTATTTCCAGGTTGTTTTTGACCGCATGAGGTACATTTCTTTTCTTATTCCAATCAGTTTTCCATATATTTCTAAAAGTCTGAATGTATTACTGGCGTGATTCCTGAGAGATTTTGATTAATGGAATCTGCAGCCAGCTGATAATAACATATACACTGATAATGAAGTGAGTAACCTTGACCTTCTCATTACAGAGCAATGTTCTGCTATAGGAAACCGTGGGTCAAGACATTCATGTGGACATCGCTTGAAACACACCCCTCCCAATATGGATTGACTTGGCTTTGACCCGTTGAGGCTTGGATGTTGGGGATGTTCTATGCTGTCTGGCACCAGGGCGTTGGCAGGAGATCCTTTTGAGCCTGTAGCTTGCGAGCTGTCCACCTGGATTGAACTTGCTCTGGCACATCCAGTTGACGCTCAATCAGATTGGGACCAGGGAAATCAAGGCTATGGCTAATTAAGGGTTCTTTGGCATATCCAGATTGTTTCCAGATTAATATCAATTTAAGAAAGTCTGGACAGCAAAATAACAAATGAAATGTGATTCTAATTAGATGCCTACAGATGTGTCTCAGCCCGGACGCTCTGGCTGTGCGGATTTTAAAGTGTCTTTTCTGTTACTTGCGGCACACACACAAATCTGACATAAATGACAACGTCAAGTCCCGAGTCATAGAAATGTGGCTGAGCAGAATCCATGCTGCTACTAGCAGACAACACAGAGAACAACAGTCCATCGACAGTCACGCTGAAATAAGTTGTCTGCTCTGCGACAGCGTGATTTTTCGAAGAGCACGATAATGGCTGTCCAAATCTCCTGCTAAAGCAGCATCACCAGCGAATATAGTAATAATTTATAATGTTGTGACTGACTTGTGTACGTGCGTATGTCTCATTATGAGGGAGTAAAGAGACTACAGCCACAATAGTTCACCAACTGCGCAACTCCAGTGACTTTTTTACTTGCTTTCATCTTTACTTATATGTTTGCTATGCACCAATATACCAAGGCATACATGATAACCTGCTTGGAAATACATCTGAAACTGATTTGACATGTTATCAGTGTATCAGCATGACTAATAACATCAAAGATGACAGCCTACATCTTTTTTTAAAATCTTTTTTTGGCCTTTATCTGCTTTATTGATAGAACAGCTGAAGGTACGACAGGAAACAGGATGTGAAGTCCCAAGGCTGGGACTCAAACCCGGGGCCGCCACAGCAAGGACAAAGCCTCTGTACATGGGACGTCTGCTCTACCAACTGAGCTAAACGGCGCCCCACAACAGCCTACATCTTTTAAGCATTGGTTCGATCCTCATATCATAAGTGATTGATAAGATGGCCACTGGTCACTGGCGCCCCAACAGCATATCCCATATCTAAAAATAAATCCCTTTCTTACATTGTAATCACACCCCACTGCCTGATCTTGATTCAGAGCGACAGTGCAACACAAGATAAAGTTTAAATCAGATCAATCATATGTAGATGTGACATTTAACACCAACAGTAGATTCCCAGCAGCAGGAGGATGAAAGTCATGTTTGAACATTTGACGGGCACACTCCACAGCCTCCTGTGGGAAGATTCCGCTCGCAGGGTCGTGATGCAACATACTTGATAAAAGAAGGCCACTCATTTTGTAAATCAATATAATAAATTGGTGAAAAATAAAAAAAATAAGATTACACGCTACATTATCATTCTAAATCTTTCTCGGCTTTAGAAGAAACAACACCTGCTAATTGAATATCTGAGGACTGCATTAAAAATTTAAGTGTTCACTCTCATTTTTATTGCATCAAGATTAAAAATGTTATTCATATTAATTTTTATTTGCACAATTTTAATTCCAAGTAGTGCCTGTTGTTTGCGATTACTAGACATCAGAAAAGGGCATTAGGGAGAATAACTGGGATATTTTATCAGGTGTGAACAATATAAACAAACAAAAATGACTGATAAAAGGATAGGAAAAGGATAAAACACAAAAAACACTAAAAAGGAGCCTTCAGCAGTTACACAGAAACAGACATGATAACCAACTAGTTTGTATCTTGCTAGTAACCAAAGTACAAATTCTTGTGACATGGCTGACTCACATCTGACTGATTTTTAAGGAATGATGACATTTTGGATATGTCAAACTCCACTTATCATTTGGTGATGATAATGTTTGGTGTCTTACAAATGAGGAACTACAGTTAAAACAATAAGGACTGGCAGATTTTTTTACCTATGTGACAAAACTGGGCCTGCTTAGAGAAAATAGCTGTCATTGCTATCATCAGTAGCAAACAGGTTCTACACGTTATCAGAATGAATTGTTTATGATGAAATGTTCAGACATGAATACCATGTTTTAAGCATGTTGTGCTGTGTATGCAATTATATTGGATCTTTCATTTGGATCTCAATGTATGCCGGCATGCAATTTATTCATATAAAGTGACTTCAGTGAGTTCGATTGACAAAGAAAATGGTCAGTGAAAGAAAAATGGCACAGCAGGTGGCAACAGAAATGTTTTTGCCTGAATGTAAATGAGACGGACATGTACAGGTTGGACATTTTCAAAAGTTCCTGTCAGACAGAAGCTTTATACATTGACGGTTTGCTAATAAATGGTCTGACCATGTGGTCAGCCACATGGCTTGATCCCTGCACCTCATTAGTGTCATGAATTACAACTGAAAGAGACAAAAGAAATATGTACAACTTCTGAATACTTGAATACAAGTCACACAGCTCTTTGTGAAAAGCATCCACAGGGACTTTGAATTTAATTTCAGTTGCTCTTCTAAATGCACCCTACCCCTACCAATGGGAATACATTGTGTTCAAGTGCTCTCTCTTCTTGATAGGAATATTCAAAAAGTTATAAACCACCAGAATAACCAGGCAGCATACAACACTGCCTGCATCACTTTGTCCAGCGTACAAACGCCACAACCTTTTCTGACCTTTCTGAATGTACGTCACTGTTAGCTAAAAGTCTGCATGTTTAACAGGCCCTGCGGACTAGCATCTGTGCACTGCTTTGCATCACTCTTATGTAGAAGACACTAATAAGCACTGAGATAGGCAGCACCTTATGCCGCAAAAACGAGGCTTCATTTTGCATCATGCTGAGGAAGACTTTATGATCACTTAACCATGTGTTTCAGTTGCTAAAAAAGGCAATTTCCGAGCAACAAAGAAAAACACGCTTTATATTCAGCCCAGAACCTCTGTGCTGGCAAGAAACTTCAGTGCCCTCAAGCGAACAAATGTTCCATCGTCTGTCTTTCACAAACCTTTAGATCTCTGTGAATGTCAGCAATATTATCCTCACTCCCAAGTCCCCAATCCAGTCTGAAGGCCTGGCCACCGCACTCCAATCGAATCTCAAGATGCCAAGGTGTCTGTGATGTAGCCCACCACCAAAACGCCAAGGCACTGAAGAAAAACACTGGGGCCGATCGATGGTCTGACTAGGCAAATATCAAGGCTGACCATGGGGCAGCGACTCAAAGTGTCTGACAGACAGAAATCATTCTGCCATGACAAGCCAGGCACGCTAAATGCTGATGAGCTTGTTTGAAAAGGTCTCACCACTTGGGATATTCAAAGTGTCAGCCATCAACAGCATGCTTTATTCACTCAAAGAAACCAATTTAGAACTGGGTATTCTGTTAGGCTGCTTCTATTAAATGCGAGCCGTATTTTAATTACAAACTGTAGTGTTTCATAATATGTTCATAATGTTTACAGGGCATTTGTCTCTGGAAATACATTTCAAATATGGCTTTTTGATCTTTCTCCTTAACTAATGTATCAATTCCTTTCAGCAATTTTATTCTAACTGACTCTTCAAAGTGAGTTCATCAGTTTCAAAGCAGTCAATTTCCACTAAAACATGAAGTCTTTGCCTTATTCAGTCTTAACCGTCCATGTTTACATTTCAACTTCCACAAACACGTGAACTTTCCTCACCGTTTCAACACATGTTAAACTAGTTACAGTGTTTGGGTTAGGGTTAGGGTCACCAGAAATATAGGGCTTTTCTAGTTGTATCATTTTCATTATCTCTTCCAATAAGGCTATGTTTTTGCCTGCTTCGTCTGTCTGTCTGGTTGGGTTGGTTGGTTGGCTGGTTAGCAGGATTACATACAAAACTGCTGAACAGATTTCCACAAAACTTGAATAGAAGATGGGTCTTGGCCTTATGACAGGACTGATCCAATAGTTGTTTTTTTCTCACTTTCTTTAACATTGCAAGCTAAGGCATTTCTTAGGGTAAAATGCATGGATTTTGAAAATCTGACATATCTATGTGGCTGGTAGTACAGTTTGATGCTGATCCAAATGAGGAAAAAAAAAACAGATCTAGCAGATTTAAATGTTTTCCTTGATATTGAATTATCTTGATAGAATTAAAAGAGACCGCTGAGCCTTAGCGAAAGTATGTGCTCTACTGAGTGCCATTTAGTTTCGGAAATTAAATGTGGTGCGGGTCCTTTACTTGGCTGTTTTAAATGCTTTAATTGCAAAATGTAGGGTTTTTTTTCCAGTCAGCTTGATAGCAGGGAAAAGCAGAGATTTGCTTGAAAACATATTTTCTTGTCACTCTTTGAATCTGTGATATGCGAATGTGTTCAGTAAAATCTGTATTCATTTTCAGGACTGCTGCCTCTCAGAGAAGTCCATGTTGTTTTTGGATGGATGCTGTGATGGAAGAGAATGAATCTCCAGGAGGTAAAACTGTGGATGAAAGAACTGAACTTCCCTGTGAATTTCCCTAACAAAATTAACTAAAATGTTGCATAGTGTGGTTTACACACAGTGGGGGGACAACATCATCCCTGCTGAATTGATATTCAAGATCATACAGCTGCATTTAAAAAAACACTTGGCTGCCTTAAAATAAATTATCACAGTGTAACACCACTATGCCGTAGAAGCTTAACAGCTGCAAACTCCACCTGCACTGAACAACTGTCCATGTTGAGTTACACCCACAGTTCATTCATGTTACTTACATAATAAATAAAAGGGATTTCCTGAGCCTCTAAACATAAACACATGGCTTGGAGGTAAGCGTCTTACTCGGTTTCGTGGCTGAAATGTGTTCCCAGACCCATGAAATCTATTTTTTTCTCCCTCTGTCCAAGACAATCAACTAAATTGCATGAAAATACATTTCTGAATTTAGAAGAATCCTACCAACAAACACACAGACAGATGTCTTGTATAAAATCTTAAATGCAGTATTCTCTGCCATCTCAACCTGCCTTCCTCCAGAAAAGGTCAATGATGGTGTTAGAGTTTATGAGTG
>CAEMYA010000071.1:4362710-4375017 GCA_903131615.1 Diplodus sargus
TTTTTTTTTTTTTCAGTTGTTGCATATCGATAATAGCTGTAGGACAATAGAGCCGCCCACGTGAGACATAGTGAAAACCAACATTGGTGAATGTAATCAACACATTTACTGTACACCAAGGGGTAAACCCTCAGTTGATGGAGTTTATTCAATACATGCAGCTAAAACTATGGCTATGTCTAATACAACAGCCTGCAGCAAATTCTTCCGTCGTTGAGTTTGTAAAGTTCAGTTTTGTTTTTTGGACTCAACTTTAATTCTGAAGGAGGTGTTGGTGCTGTTAAATCTTATTATTGTACAAAGAGGTGTTGCTAGTATCTTGTCGACCCTACTTGTGGGCCACTATGTTCTTTTTTATAATCAAACCAGCAGAAAAAAATGGGTCTCATCATTGGAACAATGAACACAGACCATTGCTACCTGGTTGTATGGAGGGTTACTTCCTCTCCCACAGTTGGTGGTCGGCTGTGTTCTGCTGTGTGGTTAAAGTGCAGCTTATTGGACGAGACAGAGCTGACTTGAGGCAATGCAACAGCTAGCCTTCATCGCCACAAGTCCTTTGATGTCGGTTTGATGTGTCTGGATCCTAAACATCATGACTTACGAAACCAGGATAATTCTGAAACTGACCTGGTGACAGGCAAGATTACAAACTACATAGAAACTATGTAGGAAGAGCACATTTTCTCATGGATAGTTTTGTTTGCTTTAGTAAGTCAACAGTATTTCATAACTAAAAACTTTAAACTTTAAAGTACAAATTATTTCAGGACTGTTAAACTGTACTAAGAAAAAAATCTGTATAATTAATAAAGTATTAATCTATCAAAAGTTGAGAAAATCACCAGTGCTTCAAAATACATCGCTTTGTTGAAGCTGTTAATATACCTGATTTGTTATAGAGACCATTAATTATATTATAATATGCGGAGCTACACATCTTTAACTAACAGCCGGTGAATGTAGAAACCAAGATCTGAAGAAGATGGGTTGAGGATTGCTGGTGAAGGAAACTGATGTCCAGTTTGATGACTGTGTAAGCTGACCTTTCAGACAGGCTAAGTGCCGCTGGAGCAGAGCCAGACTGAAACAGCGTCCAAGCAGATGGTACGGTCAGCCAGACAGGACACACAAACACATTCCTCCAGCAGAGGCAGAGTGATTGAGGCAACCTGCGGCGTGGCCACCTGTTTCAGTGCCCTGCATAATCAAACCACTTCCACAAAACTCTCTCCTCGTCACAATGACTCACTTTCCCAGCATCCCTCGAGCAGCACGCAGTGAGATCGTTTATCATCAAGTGCTAAAAGGAGCTCAAATTGTTCTCTTTCTTTCTTCTCCTTTGTCTTCCAGGTTCACCCTACATCTACTTTCCAATCATAAATCCCTTCCTGCCGTACTTCCTACCTAACACACACACACACACACACACACACACACACACACCTACCTGCTAACCCTCCAGGGGGTGCCACAGAGAAGACACGAGGAAGTGCAAAGAAACAATTTCATGTGCTCAGCTTTTCACACTGAATTTTATTTTGTGCTGCCTGAAAACACACGGTATGACTCAGACGTGCACGTGACGATCATGGGGTTGGAT
The DNA here is from genome assembly GCA_903131615.1 of Diplodus sargus. NCBI lineage: Eukaryota > Metazoa > Chordata > Actinopteri > Spariformes > Sparidae > Diplodus > Diplodus sargus. The sequence goes on from CAEMYA010000071.1 coordinate 4,364,314, forward strand.
ATTGATCTTTTACTTGCTGCCGCTTGACGTATGCCCACCTTGGAGTTAGCAGTGATTCATTCTATCACAACACACACACACACACAAACACCTCACATTTCTTCTGTTTTGCTCCCACTAAAAGAAGCACACAGGCACTAACTCACAATGGTTATCTATGGCACCTAGCTCCATTTTAAATAAGAAATATAATTCGGAAATTCCGTTAAATAGTGTGTCAGTGGTCATGAATCTAGTCAAAACGGAAAACACCGAAAACAAATCTGTATCTGAAGGTTGTGCTCTACAAAATGTTTTAATGATGTTCTTTGTGCAGCCGAGACTCTGTGAGAACGCTGAACACCCCCGTGGGAAAAGTGTGTGAGGAACTTGAGGTGAGATGATGTCGATGATGGGTGTGTGAAGATACACTTTGTTTCACTGTGATGCACAGCGATTAATTCTGCTTCCTGTACGTTTAGATCACAAAGCAATTAAGAAGACTTTTCGCAAACACACCAGGATTTGAAACACAGTAACGTAGGGAGGTACAGTTTATTTCCAATTCAATGGTCATCTTCACATGTCTTCAATTTACATCACAGCTCATTGTGCAGCCTTGATTATTGGTTAAGAGTTTCCAGGCAACAAGTCATGGTATAGTTTGTACAGTGTCACCTTGAAACAAAGGGGAATGTTCAGAGTATAAGGGAGGATGAAATTCAGCATTGTAATGTGATAATTATTGTATCATTATAAAAATGTTCATGTGATTTTTAAGGTATTGCATTGATAGCCTATAATATTGTGAAAACAACATCTATTTTATCATTATTGTAAAGGTTGCCCCATTAATGTCATAAATCACTATGCCTATTTATGCAGACAGTACTCATTACTGAGTAGCATATTATGCATGTGCAACTCACTAGGGGAAGGGGGCAGGGCACTTGAGTGTGTTGGCCGACAATTATATGAGGGCGGTCCATGATCATCGCTTTGGTCATTACTTTGGTAATCACATGGCATTAATTGGTTAATTGCTCTCTGTTTATTATCAAAGCACGCTACTACCATGATACTAACAAGCTGCAATGCAAAGTGACACCATATTGGGTTACTGAAAACAAATATTTAAAGAATACATGCCGTGACGCAAAATCCAAGCGACTGTGATTAGTGGAAAAGAGAGCGATAATACCTTCATGTAGCTGATTAATTGTCTGTAAACTTTGATCAGTCTCAGAATGGCGGAGAGAAACGTCCTGTTGGGGAATGAGGCAGTGACCACGTGCGTGATTTCAGGAAAGGAATAGACCTTATTGCCCTTTGTCTCACACCTCTTTTGGACCTCCTCATCGACCTCATTTTCTCCCTTGCTCAGAATACTGCCGACAATGTAGCGGTTTTGTGGTTGGGGTACCTGGAAAAAAAGATCAGATGAACAATTAAATACAGATTGATAAGAGAGAGCATATTGATGAGAAAAATACATAGAACACCAGCCATTGGGAGCAATTATAGGTTCAGTATCTTGCCCAAGGACACTTAGCTGGAGATCAAACCACCAACCTTGTGATTAGTGGAGGGCCAGCTTTACCTCCTGATCCACAGCCATAGTCTTACCAGCATTTGACCTTTCCCCTTTTCCCTCATTATACTGGTTCCAAATGCCATAATTATATAGAACCTCCTATGAGACAACAGCAGCACTGACAGAAAGATTAATGCTACTTTTCCTGAAGAAATGGGGGAAAAACTCTGAAATGCCACCATCAACACTTCTAAAGGACCTGTCCCTGAGGACTGACGAGTCACAAACCATAGACTGTAATGTCAGGCAAAGAATAATGCAGAGATACAGTGGGATGTATACAGAAAAAATATAGATCCTCTGATGTTGGCCAAGTGTCAAATTCAAAGAGAAATATGCTCATCAGTCAGAGCTCTAATTGGAGCATTTGGCGGCGAGGCAATTATTGCTCCTTCCTCCATTCTGAGCACCCTGCTGCCCATTAAAAAAGAGGGAAAGGGAGACACTCAAATGAATACTCCTGGGACATCCAAGACTTTCTTCCCACTGTGCTGAGCTGAGCACCACTGAAGGCTCGTGTAATAAATACGCCGGAATGGTCCAATTTGTTCATAAACCTATCAATGCTACGCTTCAAGCCCAGCCAGTGTGTCTGAGAATGCCCATTTTCTCCTTCTGCTTCTCAACACGCAAGGCAAGTCATGGGTAGCAGTGTGTGTGTGTTCTCTGTGCACTGCGGGATAAGCTAATTTTTCAAAGTTTCAAACACACAGGAAAACTGCAAGAAGTGAGAAATCTGCTAATTCTGGTGTAAAATGTGTTTGGCATCAGCAGACAAAAAAGGGACGATCCTATTTGGAGTATTACTGGCTATCTATCTATCTATCTATCAATCTATCTATCTATCTATCTATTCATCTATCTATCTATCTATCTATCTATCTATCTATCTATCTATCTATCCATCCATCCATCCATCCATCCATCCATCCATCCATCCATCATGGCTTCATGGCTGATACACTATGGCAGAAATACTGTCATCAGCATTGGAGAAGAAAGCAGGTGTTTTATATTACAGTTTTTCTCAGTCGCGTTGGTGCTTTTCTCACATCACTATTAACATTTGCACAGCAGTTAGTGCATTTCTCAAAACAATTAGTGCAAACTGCAAAACCTAGTGGATAACCTGCAAAAGCACGTCACTTGCTCAAAATGGATAGTCCATTCCTCAAAAGCAAGTATTCATGTCAATGAAACTGCCAGTGTCATTAAAATGAGAAGTCTTGACACCATCGTTTATGAACAAGACAGTCAAATGGCTTTGTCATGTTGTCATTATGACAGTTTATTCTCTCAGTGTTTTCCAATGCAAAGAAAAGGTCAGATTTCGGTGACACAACCTGAAAATGCTCAAGACAGCACTATACACTACTGTACAGCCATTTGAAACCTACAGTAAAGTTACACATTGCTGTAGTTAGGGGAGTAAGTGAATACAAGACACTGAGTACGTTTCACATGTTTACTGTGTATGCTCTTTGCAATTCTACAGCATTGTGCAAAAGAAAAATACACTACAGTCACTTATTTAGAACAAACGTAAGAAACACGCTTTTGGTAGAGCTGTGCACAGATGTGAACACTATAACAGAAGAACATATTGTAACTGAACATAGGTAAATCATTCTGGCACATCCAGACAGCCCTCTTCCACCTCTGCAGGTTGTCTTTCAATTATGTGGTGCAGAGTAAAATTACAGTAATGTAAATGTAAAATGGTACACACCATGTCCTGCTCGGTTCATATATGCTCGCCAAGTGAGGGTTCATGGGATTCATCCCTGATATGAGTGACTGTGAACAAGTGGCTTGTCATTGGTTACAACTAATACTTCAGAAACCTCCTCGTGAGTGAAAGCTGAAGTTCACTTGAGAGCAATTGTTCAATTTAGGAGACATTTCCAGGAAAAAATGATTTTGCTTGACAGAATTTGATAACTAGTTCAACAATTTTGTATGTAATGACTGAAGCAATGAAATGAAGACTATTAGTTTTATTGAGGGTGACTATTCAACATCCTTAAGTATAGTTCATTTTGACTGACATGACATAACCATTTGCAGTTTGTTCAGAGGAAGGAGAAATTGCTACTATGATTTGCACAAATGACTAAATGTTGTGGAGGTTGAACTAATAGTTATGAGAATTTTCATTCTGATCTGAGAAAAGCACCAAAGCGACTGAGAGAAACTGTAACAGCAATGGATTTGAGTCCATCATGACCCACAATGTCTTTCGATCATCTTGACCAACTGGACCAACCCAGGGAGGAAAAGAGTCAGAATAAATCCAGAAAATCCAGAATAGTTTAAGGCTGCTCCTGGCTCGGGCTAATGTCAGGTTAAAGGGAAAAGAAAATGGATAAATGGAACGTTATGCGACAGATACCTGTCTTCACCACAACATCGCCGATCAAGCTGTTGCCCTTGACAGGAGGGACGTGTGTTCTGAGCTGACAGAGCGCAAGACTACAGTTGGACAAAGGGGGGGACTCTGTGTTTATTACATTGATGCTTGGTGGTCAAACACAGTCAGAGTTGATGGACAGTGGTTCCCTGATGTTGAACATTTGATGCGAAGACGCCCTCACAATTCGTCAATCTACGGAAAATTTCCCAAAACCCAACGTAAGGTATGGTAGATCCACGACATTCTATAGAACAAACGATTCATCAATTCAGAGAAAATAATCTACATATAAGGAAATACCTGTTAGTTGCAGCCCTGTCTCAGGGTTGTAGGGAAAATTGGTGTATGTTAGTCATCTTTATGATAAAAGAAACAATTATCTTAGGGCCAGGTTTTGTGATTTATCTACTGTCAGTTTCCAGTTCTATTCTCAGGTAAAGAAGCTTTAACTTGAGCCAAGTTGATTAGATGTGAACACTGCATTCAGTCTGACATGAGACCAGTTTCCAAGCTGTTTTCTCTTGCCATTTTGTGTAATGCATGGAGACAAGCAGCTCTGGATAAACACTTCAAGTGAAAGCTCTATCTTTTTGGATGCATACTTTCCTGCCATGTGTTGGCAAGTCTATCCCAGGATGTACTCATTATATTGTATTAATGAAAGGTTAACGCCACCATGCTTGTCCAGTAGATATGGTCCCATAACGCTTTGGATGCTCGGTGGAGATTATAAATGCCAGACACAATAAAGGTTTGCAGAAAAATAGATGGACTCCATCAAATGTCCACAATATTGATAAGAGTCACATTTTCAGACAAATAGATAAGATGTCAAACACTTGAAATACAAAACATGTTGATCTTTAACATCCATTTAATGGCTTGACTGATCGTATTCTAAGAAACGCGAGTACATTTGGGAAACTTTGAGGATATTTTTTGACACTTCAGTTGCTTTGGGGGCTCACAGCGGGACATCTGAGCCGAGCAGCTTTATTAATCATCACAGGGCTCCATGTAGGGAGTCCAGAACAAAGAACCACTGCCTAAAAGCACAATCCTCTGTCCACAATCTTTGTTTTGCCTCTCTGCACTCATCAAGACGCAAGTGTGCTGTCTTTTGATGTTTCTTCAATACACTGACAGCTCATCTGAAGCAAAAAGCTTCCAAAATTTAACTGAAGGAGCCACGTCTCTGTTGCACATCGGCTGAATTGGCTGCAGTAAAGCAACGGGGTAAGAGGTGAGTATTTTACGCTGAAATTCAGCAAGGCTTGCTTTTTAAATGTCTTACAATTACTTTCTGAAAGGGTAAGTAGTGGAGAAATGTTCTAATATTTCATCATTCAACACGACGACTAACATTCAAAATGATGCACATTTCCTGACCAGCCCCCTACCACAGCTTTTACCATATTGTGAGCCAAACATGGGTCCCTGGAGACATGTGGACACATGTGTCATCTCATCACTGTTCCACTTGTCATCCTTTTTTTTTTTTTTCAGACATTCTACATCTCAAGGACTGCAAACCCCAACCCCAATCGTTTACTCAGAATATCGAATTTGACAGAAAACTACATGATCCGCCCCCCTATCCTCCCTCTGGCGTTTGTCAAAGTTGGACACAGAGCAGAGGGGGGAGGAGAGGAGGAGAGGAGAGCTGCAGGGTAGAGGTGAAGTGGGGTTGGAAGCCCCCTGCTTTTGAAACTGTGAAGAGGCTGCTGGCGGAGAAGGATTTAGTGAGTGGGGGGACCAGAATATGTGTGTTCGACGTTTGAAGGAGCAGACGGAGCAGCTCCAGCCCCGTATCCATGGCAACCAGCTCAGGACCAACTTAAGTCCTCATTGAGGTCTTTTGTTTCTCCAGAGGAAGTGATTAAAGGAGGTAAAAGTGAGAAAGCTGAGAACAGAGGATGAAACCAGCCTCGCTGACACTTATCCTCTGTCAGCTGCACTTTTGAAAATCTTTCTCACAGCAAATATCAATAGATACTCTCCCACTATTTGGACACCAAAAAAACAGTCCCTCCATCTGAGATCACTCTCTGGGGCTCCTGATGCCGGGACTGAATGGCATTCTGAGGCTTGGACGCTAATGAGCTGAGATCATTACCCCAATTATTTTAACTTAGATCAGGACTTGGCTGTGACTGCGCAGAGGAACCCGGACCCACTGCTAGCCTAATTGCCGGCTTGGGAGAAAAAAAAAAAAAAAGAGGATGAGCACAACAAAAGGGTTTTGAAGCAGAGCTTTAAAGAGTCCATCGCTGAACTCTGGTTACATTCCATCAGGTTGTCGTGCATCAGACTGTGGCAGGTTTAAATTGTGCCACTTAAGTCAATACTGTGGAAAGCTGGTTCTAAAAATGGTAAGTATCAGAGAATATTAGAGTTGAGTGAAAGAGAATGGTATCACAGGATAGGATACTCAGTATTGACGATATTTGATTGTGTTGGCGCTTCAGGATTCTAGACTTCTTCTAAAATAAGGGTCTTTAACTTGGAAACAAAGAATCACAAATGAGGGCCAAGCAAGGCAGGGATCGATCATTTTACTCAGCTTGAGCAGCTTATTTGTAACTTTACACTCAGTTTCCAGTTTATCAAGTATACCTGTCCAAAGCTAATGTCTCAAACACAATGTGATTAATCCTGAATTCTGAATGCTTCATGTTGTTTTACTGTCACATTATTTTCCCCACCTCATTTATCTCAATGAGGGTGAATGAAATAGTAGGGTCTACTCATAGTAGTAGGGTCTCTGTATAATCATTTTTTAATTTGATGATTATTGGTGATTTATTTCATTAAATGACAGTTCCTACAACTTGTTTTATCCGACCAACAGTCTAAATATTTTAGTTTACACTGAGATAAAAGCAAATTTTATAAAACATTTTCATATTTGACAAGCTGAAACCAGATCCACATTTAAGCTTAATAAATGACTTAAATCATAAACTTATAGTTGTAATACTGATTGTTTCAGTTCAATACATGAAAAGTCTTGTATAATAAGATAAAAGGATAAACCATTATTGAGCCACAGCGAGAAGTTATAAGAATATACGAAATATAATTATAAAATAGAGTTATATAAAACTAAAAATAAGAAAAGAATACAAATTAGAAAATAACAGTATTTTGAGACAAAATTAGGTCAAGTTATACAGCAGGCACCGGACTAATATGTGATATGTCAGATAACATTTTTTATGATTTATTAAAGATAATAGAGAGAAAGAACTAATAGAAAAAAAAGGTCCTAGTTGAATATTAGTTAAATAAAGGTCAGCACGATAGCATCAACAAGCTCTTCTTCGTTACAATAATGACATACATTCAACTTAATTTCACTTCATACTTTCCCTTTGTCATTTGCGGTGGCTCTGTGATGTCTCAGAGTCTGAGATTCACTGTGGAATGGGATGTGAAGTTAACAAAGATATAGTGAATAATTTCATCCTATCATCATGATATTACAACAATGACAATACATAATCTCAAATATGTCCCAGCTCTACAAGATACATCATGATGTATATCGCCGTATATGCTGTCCAATAAGCGAGTAACGATATGAAAACCCATTATTTTAAGTAATTATAATGCAGAAAAAGATGCTTTGAAAAATGTATAATTATCCAATGCCCAGGGAAGTTTAATGTTTCTGTGCACTGATGTCATTTCGGACACTAAGATTTATTGTTAAACTGTAAAATATCCGGACTCCATTACATGGATTTGTCACAAGTTTGCCCCAATCACATTTAAGGGATCATCGCAAAAAATGTGTTTGTCTGCCATAAAGTCAATTGCAATTTCTCACTCCCCTATATCGTGTCGGCATCATCCCCAAAAATTAGGTATCAGTTGGGCTCTGTAACAGTTACATACAATGTTCTGCATTCAGTATTAGCTTGTGCTATAGAAAAAGAAGACCAAATCTGTTAGGACCCTGTTTTCCACCCTTGTTACCTTAACCTCCAGACCCTCCACGGTGCACCAAACTCTACTGCTTAACCATTTCAAGGTGCAACTCCTTGTTTCATTCCTTCTTGTTCTGTTTGGCCCTTCTGCAAAAACAACTCATGCTGGGCTCGCTTTAAAATGTGGGAACCCGGCGCCACATCCATTTGGAGACCCCAGAGAGCGTGCAGGATTAGGTATCAGGAAAACAGAGCACGCAGATAGTATTTCCTGCTGCTCATGGACACTGAGATTTTGGGATGGATGAGTTCACACCGGGAGCGGTTAGGGAATGCAGGCAATCACCTCACAGAGTGATCAAAACTTTTGTGTTTTTAATTGTGTGGGTTTTTTTTTTTAGCAGCACCAGTGTGGCAGTAAATGAGACCACAAGAGCTTCAGTCACAGTCACGAAAGTGTTATAAAGCTCTCATTTTGACTCGTTTAACACGTATTTCATCATTATTATTTTCCCGACTCTAGTTTTACTGGAATTAATATTTCACAACTTGCATTTCAAAGTACCCTGGTTTTACTTCCCAATGACACTTATACTACACTGTCACAGCTCAGCTCCTCTCGGCTAGAGCAGCAACCGCACCAACACGATTCTTATTTATACAACTCGCTGCTCCTGTGAAAACCGCAAGCTGATAAGACAAGCTATTGATCTGACTGTCGGATGGTGAATCAAACAAAAGCAGCATGGAAAGCTGTATGACTGATTGACGGAATGTCAATAAAAATATACTATAATCCACACAGCTGTAGTTATACTCCCTAATGGTTTGTCCCTAAAGTTGCATAGTGGCCCCTCACCATCCAATACATCATAAAATGACACCAGTCAAATGCACACACAGTACACAACATCAACAGCTGAGGAGGCTGACTGAAACTCTCCAGATACTGCTGATACAAGATTGTTTTTCCAAATGCTTGAAAGAACTTACACTCATCCACATATCTAATTCAGACTGAGAAATTAGCTAAATCAGACTCTAAAAGAAATTGGGCTTTAGTTCAGTAATGAATTGTGTGAACAATTTGATGATTTACTGTGAACAAAATTCACAGTTTATTGCATTAATTAAAAGTGCTTTGCATTATTGATGAAATGTTAATCACTGAACATTCTGGAGTCCCATTCGATTCATATGCTATCTCTGGTTCGGGTCAGTATCTCAGCATTTTAAACGTTCAACCGTAAAACGCTCGTGGATAATATTGTATGACATCTGTATCCACAAAACGCACACACCCTGGCCAGATGTGCTATGATGTTGCTCGAGGGAAAAACATCAAAAAATCAGTTTGTGCCAAAAGTTTGTGGAAGAAAAAAAAAGATAGAAACAAAGACAGCACGTCACGACTACATCGAATGCAGTTAAATCAATTATTCATTGATTCAAATATTAATTCAAATATTTAAACCATCAAGACTGTCTGCTGAGGAATAAGGGATTCATCTTCGACTGCTTCACTTGTGTGAAGGAAATGACACTACCGCCATCTAGCGGTCGACCACAACACGGAGTGAAATCTGCCTGACATAAGTTTAAGAAAATAAACAAATAGAGCAAACCACTCAGAAACGCGGGGAAAAGAAACTCCAGTTTGAGCGATGCTTTACCTCGGCAGGGTCATCACGGCTTTAGGCGAAAGCGCTGGTCCAATTTTTGAAGTCTCGGGAAAAAGTTTCCAGCAGTTTCTGCAGGGTCATCTTCTGTATTTGTAGGCAAAGGTAACCTTCTTTATGGGAGGATGGCCAGTTGCTACGGTAACGTCTGCGAGGAGTCCCGAGTACAACAAGTAAGAGACCATTATAATAACCATGGTTACAGCACTAACGACAGGCCGGAGACCAGCCAGGCAGCCATGTTTGGCTGTCCAACAGGTGCTGTTACCTTCTCCTGGGCATTTAACTCGGATGTATTTCCTGTAAAACCCCAAATATTTTCATGACCCCTCTCAGTATTTTTTTTGCTGTTTTGAGGCAGTTACTGATCTTTTACCTGTTCAGGTGCGCGTGACTTCCTGGAAAGTACCACTTATGCCGAGCAATTTTTTTTTAATAATTCAGATTTAGTGTCAATGCATGTGGCCAAATTCAACATTCGCACATGTTATTTAAGACAATACATGTTCGATGAATAGACTTTGTGTTGCAAATGTTTTAACCTTTTCAGAATGGAAGTTTAAGTGTTGGATAAATGTGGGTCGCCCAGTCTGGCTCTGATATTCAGCATTTCTCTGATTGTATGAGTTTGTTTTTTTATCCGATTGCAGATAAAATACATTGGTTTAAAAAATCACTACGTTGGCGATGCAGAGTAACTAGCAGTCTCACTTAAGTTATCAAATAAGAGAAGAAAAACATTAGACAATTTGGCTCAGGAAGAACGAGAAGAAGAAGAAGAGGGGGAGGAAGAAGAAGACAGACATACTTTTAAGGACATTATTATTTTTTCACTCTGTCGTTACTTTTCCACACACATACACACAGGCCCGAAATACACACACATGCACAATCAATTTATGGAGAGGTTTCAGAGCGAGGTGGGCTGCCATGTACAGGCGCACTGAGCAGTAAGGGGTCGGGTGCCTTGCTCAAGGGCACCTCAGTGTCCTGGAGGTGAACTGGCGCCCTCTTTTTTGTACAGTAGCTGAAAATCCAAAGTGTAGTAGACCTTTAAGAAACACTGTTTTACCTGTTGACCATATTTGGTAAAAAAAAAATAAAAAA
>CAEMYA010000071.1:4375053-4395739 GCA_903131615.1 Diplodus sargus
GCGTCATTCATATTCATCAGCCTACTTCCTCAAACGGGGGGAAAAAAAGATACTTCCTTAAAAGCTGCGCAACATGTACGGCCCGCCCCATAATGAAACGAAGGCTGGACTTGCAGTTGACTTGTTGACATTGACCCTCCTGAATGAAGATAAGCAGTGAGGTTCTTTTAAATTTATTCTCTAAAGTATAGCAGCTTGTTCGTGCAGTTCATCCGAAGTCGTGAGAATGGCCGGGAATGTAAAAAGGTTTTACGACCTGACAGCCAAGTTGCTGTCCGGAGAAATGTTCAGTTTCTCTGCGCTGAAGGGGAAAGTTGTTCTTATTGAGAATGTGGCGTCCCTCTGAGGAACAACCACCAGGGACTACACTCAGATGAACGAGCTCCACGGTCGTTACTCCGACAAGGGGCTCGTTATCCTGGGTGTGCCCTGCAACCAGTTCGGACACCAGGTAAGACTTGTGTGGTTTGAAACATGGGCTACTCTGTTTACACGATGGAGGGTATTTACACAGCCTCTTGGGTCCTATCTGTTACAGCTCAAATATAGCTATGTAATCAAAACAAAAGCTATAAAACAAAAATAGCCAATAACCAGTGTAAAGTTTATTAATCACATCTGTGAGCAAGACATTGGAACTTAAAGGATGTCTGTGTTGTACATGTGTCATGAACAGTTTGGATGAGTTTTTCTAATATATTATATTATTTATTCATATATATTTAAATATGTATATTAGAAAAGTTAGTTTTAAAAGAAATGCAGTATCACTTTAAATGCTCAAAAACCTACATTCAGAATGAGACAGTAGTAAGCATAATGTACTACAGTGATGACTTATAAGCAGCAGAATGTCTCATGAGTGACTGATATTTTATAACATGATCCTTATGAAATAATCTAACTCTGCAAAATAACCATTATATGTTGCTGTGGGTAGAAAAAGGTGAACAAATGTAGCCTAGTGAAGTATAGAGGTATAAAGCAATAAAAATATGGAAATACTCAATAGAAACACAATTACCACTAAATCACGTACAGTACAGTGAGGAATGTACCACTGGCCTCATTGTGTCAGTTTGACTGAAAACCACACATGGCTTTTAATCAACTCGATGGCATACTGTCCATCTATAATGTATTCAAACTTTCTGTATTTTTAATAATAGGAGAACTGCAAGAATGATGAAATCCTGCAGTCTCTGAAGTACGTCCGTCCAGGGAATGGCTTTGAGCCAAAGTTCCATCTCCTAGAGAAGGTGGATGTGAATGGAAAGGATGCCCACCCCCTGTTTGTTTATCTGAAGGAAAAGCTTCCATTCCCCAGCGATGATGCCATGGCTCTCATGACTGATCCCAAGTCCATCATTTGGAGTCCCGTCAGGAGAGACGACGTCTCCTGGAACTTTGAGAAGTTCCTAGTCGGTCCTGATGGCGAGCCCTACAAGCGCTACAGCAGATGTTTCCTCACCATTGACATTGAAGCAGATATTAAAGAGCTACTTAAGAAGGTCAAGTAACGTGCGCTACAACGCACTCTGGGTGGTTCCTAAGTTATCAGTTATGACCAGCCTGGCCGAAAAAGATTAATCAGTTTGGGGTTTTTATATCATGCTTTTCCACCTTTAGAGTTTAAGTCAGTTGCAACGATCTTCAGTTTGTGATATTTCCACTGTTGCACATTTGGTTAATCAGCCTGTTTACTCAATGAAGATTCTCCTTGTAACCTTTTTGTGAGGGGAGTTTCTGATGAAAATGTAAAATCTGACTCTACCACGGTGTGTGACACATATCACAAATATCTTCTTTGGCATAGAGGATAAATAAACATTTTATGTCATGTAAAGTACTACTGTCATTTGTATACAAACACACATCGCAGTCACAACACCTTCAAATATTCTTAAGTACAGTATTGTGAAAATGTATTTACGTTGAGATATTAAAGTACTATTATACAAGAGTACTAGCCGATACCTCTGTTTATGTGAACAAAATCTTTGAACAGCCACATTCACAGCAATGACTAAGCCAGTCTGGTACTATAAAATCAGACGAGTCATGGTGACTGTCGAAGACTCACATCTGGCTGGCTACTAACTCTAATTAAGGCAATCCTGTGGGGGTTTGTCTATCACAAGAACAAACTTCAGGGTGGTGTTGTACTAAAGTCCAAAATGCCTTTAACTAGCTACCTATATGGCAGTTGCAGAAAGTATATGTAGGCTACTTTTACTCAAGTAGTTTACTGTACTACACTTTTAAGGTCATCTTACTTTAGTATTTTCATCTTCCTTCCATTACTCCACTAGCTACATGTCTGTGGATAATTTAGTTACCGTCTACTTTTCAGATCCAAGGTAAGTAAGCAAAATTAATAAATATGATGCATTACTTTAGCTCAACATCATAGGAAAAAAAATCACTATCAGTACATAGCCCCTTCTCTACATTCCAAGTGTTTTACACATGAATGGACCAATAGACCTGATTATAATATGATTGTCCTGAAATATTCTGCATAATGCTGATGATAGTGAGTGCAGTTTTGAATTTTAACTTATTGTTATTCCTACTACCACTCCCACCGCTGCTGGTTATTAACAATATATCTAATTAACTTACGAGTAACGTTTGTGTAGAGTGCACAGCTTTACTACATAAAAAAATATATTATTAACATTAGTTTGTTATGTGTATGAATTCCTAGCCATAAGTCTAAAACAGCGACATCCTGCCTGTCTCCGCTGTGCTTCCTGGATGAACACAGGGGGGCCATCCTTGATTGAACAGTACGCCAAGCTGCGATATCCAACATGGCTGGCCAGGAAGACCCAGTGCAGAGAGAGATTCACCAGGATTGGGCGAATCGGGAGTATATAGAAGTAATAACGAGTAGCATCAAAAAAATCGCCGACTTTCTTAACTCGTTTGGTAAGCTTTTAACGACCAATTGTGCACGTAAGATCACCACTAGTGAGAATATCTCGCGTCGATAGCTAGAGCTAGTTAGCTAGTGCAGCTAGCTGCTAGCATTGATGTTGATGTTTTTTAAATGGCCACTCCCAGTTAGCAGTTAGCTTCGTCGTTAGCTGGGAGCTTGTCACGGTTTCCTCGCAGAGGTGCCTTGACAGTTTGGTGTCGATTCACTTTACATTTTATTTCGCTAGTGAACTCATCCTAGCAGCCTAACAGTTGTCAATAGAATGCGTTTAGACGACTACAAAATGTAAGTGTCGAGACAGCTAACGCTAATGTCTGTCAGGCTACCGTTTGCTAGTCTGCTCGGCTGTCATTTCTGTGATACCAGCAGCAGCAACATAACCCTTGAAACTCTATGTTTTCTCAATCATAGTTAATAGTAGCGTTGTTTGTTTTTGTCGAGCGAACTGCCGTTGTAATTGACAGCATCGACAAGCAACGCCCCACATAATGAAATACCATGACTGACATACTAAATCCAGTTCATCATCCTCAGACATGTCGTGTCGATCCCGCTTGGCCACTCTCAACGAGAAGCTGACGGCGTTGGAGAGGAGGATTGAATATATTGAGGCCAGAGTAAGTATACTGCATTGTCATGTTTAAACAATCCAGTTGGTTTTTTTTGTACTCGAAAGCTTCAAACTGTTATAATTAATACATGATTATGTATCTCCTCGCAGGTGACAAAAGGAGAGACCTTGACCTAGAAATCATCAAAGAGGTTCATAGCATCCTAGAGATACCTGCCCATCCCACCCCCACCATCCTGAATTTCTTGGAAAAAGTGTGATGGATTCCACCTTCCTTTTTGGGACCACGTGGACCAGTTTTTATATTAAATGATTGAGTTTTGTGTTGTTTTATCTTATGACACATTTGTATAGAAAACAATGGCTCTGCCTTGGGTGTCAGTGACTCAAGCATCATCAATGTTACAAAATAAGAATAACCTCCCTAAGTATTGGTTTTAAAACATATTTTGGAGCTCCATTATGGACCTGGTATCAGCACAACTTGTCAATCATCTGTGTTGTAAACCATGTCATTACCACATCAGAGATTTGGGAGGGGGACATTCTTGTGTGCCAAGTTGAACAAGTAATTGTGTAGTCATCTTTACCGAAGACCTGCTTGTACAGTGAACTGTTTGGTGATGCTTCCGGATTTAAATACTGTAATAAATGATCAAAAAAGAGTTTGTATCATGTTGTTTATCTTGGTCAGATTCAACCTTTTTGGCTAGCTATGTTGAGACAAGGGCATTGCTCCACAGTAGCTCTCAACACCAAGTATAGGACAAACACAAAATGGTACAGTAGCTACTACAAATGATCTATGGTTTGCTACACGTGGTGCAAGAGTCAATTGCAGTGGCATGAATGTCGGTTATACAGAGTGATGGTTGTGCATTCTGTATATTGATTGAAGACCACATTTACAGGACATGGTGTGCTTTCAGTTAGTATGACAATGAAAGAACATTATGTCCAAGTTATTGCATAACATGCATATTATTCTGGACAGTGGTATTTCACACATTAAGAACACTAAGCCAGATAATAATGGATTTCAACGTTTTGAACAGCTGATGTGAACACGTAAACACTGTGTAGAAAGAGCCTTTTTATTTCATATTATAGCATGTCCTGTAAATTATGTAAAAGTATGAAATCAATTAAACCTCCAGATCAATCACCATATAACAACATTCTATTAACATGAATTTGAGTAAAAATGATTCAATAATTCTATTTTGAAAATAACATAAGAAAAGATAGGAAAAACAGTTTTCTATCAAAATTTAGGATGGTTTTGGGACCAACCTGAAGACTAAATACAGGGATGAAAATTGCCTTTAGAAGACAGTCAAAAATATTTTATTAAGCATTCATGTACATTATGTTGGCTTTTTAAATGCACTTTTAACTGCAGCCCACTAAACGTTTAATGTCGAATCAATGAAATATTTCTCATGTGTACAGCATCGAATTATATTGCAAATATTTGTAGAGCATCTTCGATGGCATACCCAGTAAAATGGCGGAGCATACTTGGGCCAATTGTGCCCTCATTCTAGCCTTCCAGGCAGCACTTCGTACTCAGATTTGCCACCTGAATATAAATCGATTCACATTGGCAAACAAGAGGGTTGTAATATATTGTGACCGCAGTCGTAGTCGTGACCCAAATCGTTATAATATCTAAAGTAAACCGAAACAAAACCAATTGTTAGAAACCGTGGAGCGCGACCTGGTAAACAAAGATCCGAGCGCCTAGTGCTGCCTGTGAGGCTAATTCGGGGCAAAATGCTCATCCCCCATAATGCAACGGGCGATACACTGATGCATTTTGGGACGAAGAAGGGTCGTTGTGGTGTTGTGTAAAGTCCTTGGACGTGAGATGAATTTTCTTGCTCGCAATTTGTCAAATAACATTTTTAAAAACTTCTAGTGGTTATTTATACTGTTAACAAGATAAACTGGTGAGTTGCTCTACATTGAGACTGAAACTTAAAACAATTCTTGCAGCGGTTAGCACTGGCGAGCCGGTTTCGACATAACCCTAGTTAACCCACGTCTGTTTGCCAACGGTAGTCCGGCTCCATGTTATGGTTTACAAGCATTTTCTTTTGCACTCCTTTGCTCGTTTAATCGATATATTTTGACTGCAGTCGAAGCGTATTTTAATAAACTAAAGACACCCGGAGTGTTTGTATATTTGGAAAGTCTTCGCTTTAAAAAAAAATGTTATTCTTTGCTTTTTAGAGGCCGTGTGTGTGCAGTACAGGGAAATGGGAGCTGATAAAAGGTAAGCAATGTTCTGCACTAGCGACGCTGGCTGTGGAAGGTGTGGTTAACTATAATGGCAGTGTTGCGAATTTCACGCTAACCTTAAATTACGCTCAGAACGTCCGCCTGTAGCTTGCATTAATGTAAGCCTTTAGTGATTACATTGATCCTCACCTAACTTCTGTTAACTCAACTAGTTCACTTTCAACCATTCTTCTTTACAAAGTCCAACCTGAGGGATAATCACTTCATTATGTAAAGTAATTTCCCCCATGATCTTAAGAAATGCCTACCACAGAATACTACTGGACATTATTTTACTACTGTCCTCCTTTCTATTATTAAGGATAGCACTGTGCAAAGTTGCTGTTTTTAACAAACTTTAATGACGGAATTTAAGAATTTACTGGTGCTTAACTGAAGATAAATGATTTGAATCATTAAATCTTCAAGGATTGTTGTTACCTTCTTACCCTTAATGGGTAAATCAAGAATGACTAGAGGGGCAGACATTCCAGCAAATACTGTTAATGATGGCATATTTTAGTGTAAATCTGTGATTCACTGTGCATGCCCCATAACAGGTTAATTTCTTTTGTAATGTTAATCAAGAAATTATGTTGCAAGCTTGCAGATGCAGTAGTATGTGATTGAATCATTTAAAGAATATCGTGAAATTGCAGGTAGTTGTCCTGATGTGTGACTTTGTCTTTCAATGTCTTCCTGACTAGGATTAGTCGCACAGAACGTAGTGGTAGGTATGGCTCTGACCAGTCCCGAGACGAATCAGAATGGCGTGACAGACGGGAGCGGGACCAAGAGCGTGACCACAACATGCGTCGCTGGAGCGATGATAGACGTAGTGAGCGTTTTGAAGATCGCCGAGGATCAAGAGACAGTCCAGAGGTACTAATTCTAATATTATATGACTGCCATTAGTGACTTTCAACTGATGTTTCAGTAAAAATCTGCAACTTTTTGAGGACATTCACGGTTAACTGATGCACTCATCTATTTGTTTTTAAGCAAAGAGAAAGAAAACGGCGCAACAGTGATAGATCAGAAGATGGTTATCACTCCGATGGCGACTACCCAGAGCAGGACTACAGAAGGGAGCCTGGGGAGGAGAAGAAGAGCAAGACCATAATGCTCTGGGGTCTGTCTCCTCATGTCTCTGAGGATGATGTGAGTTTTCAGTTTGTCTCCACAGCCATGCAGCTTCTTTTATGTTGTTTTTGTTTTATGTACAAGCATCTTTAATTCTGTAGCAGGAAAATGATTTTGAATCATGATATTAAAGTAAAATATGTATTGTTATTCAGATTCGTTTTGCCATAGACCAACTTGAGGGACCGCAGCCAGTGGATGTGAGGCTGATGAAAAAGAAAACAGGTGAGAACCAGATATGTGACGGACCCAACCTCCCCCCCAGTCTTTGACCATAGGGCCAATCTGCTTCCATTCAGACCCATTTTCCCATAGCAACTAGGAGAGAATTGTATCAAGTTACTTGAAACAGGATTAAAAATGTTGATTTAAGACTTGACATTTCAGTTCCTTCTGGACCTTTTTAAGGTAAGTAAGAGCACCTATAACAATTTTGACAATTGACAAACACACTTTTTTGATAAGTGTGGCTCAAAAAGTGGAATTAGCAGGAATTCTTGCTATGGTAAAACTCTAAGGAGAGGCCAGTTGTGTACCAAACAGGGCCTGGGTCGTGAAGCAGTTTGTGGAAGACTTTGAATAATATGCCCATGGACTCTTAACTAACACGCCTCCCGTCTATATTTGAATGCTGTCTCTAGGTATAAGCCGTGGTTTCGCCTTCGTGGACTTTTATCACTTGCAAGATGCTACCCGATGGATGGAGACCAATCAGGTTGCTTCACAATCGCCAAGTCTAGTTTTAATCTTGGGGATCTGAAAAAAATAACCCAAATGGCAACCAAAGTGTATTGAATGAGTTGTGTGGAAATTGTACAGATCTTTTTGAAAAAAAGAGAAAAAAACTCATGGATTGTATGCCACAGGGCAAAGAGATTTGTGTGTTAAGATAGATGAGTATAGTTATAATATATGTATATTGATGTTTTAGTTAACTGTAATGGCAGTTGCCACAAATCTGCAGATTTGACATTAGTGAGATCATCTACTGCATTTATGATAATGAACACATTATCTTTACCCTGCTGATAGAGGCATTATCAGTGATACTTCAGGGTTGAATGTAAGCTCAGTCTTTTTTTTTTCTTTTTTCTTTTTTATCCTACCCCTCAGTAGATGTGAATTATTTCATCCCTGTCAGTTGAAAATGTGTGCTAGGGTTGTTAGGGCACATTGTACACTCTGCTCCAGCTCAGACTGGGCACTCGGGTCCCAAACACCTAAAGAAAACCCTCCATACATCATGTTCACATATACATCATGTGCCTGTCTTGTCTTTAACACAAAGGCTATCTGTTGGGGGTCCCTCTCCCCCATCTCTCCCTTCCAACACTGCTTGCTCTGTTGATGAGAAGTGCTTGCCAGGAATACTTGACTGATTTTTGGCGTCCTCTTTCAGAAACGTCTGACCATCCAAGGCAAAACTGTGGACATGCACTACAGTCACCCCAGAAACAAGTATGAAGACTGGCTCTGCAACACTGTAAGTTAATGACCCGTCTCAGTTTCATGGCCACACCTCACATACACACACAAGCAGGCCTATAAGTATTTATAATAGGTTTACAAATTACAACTGTTGCAGTCCTGTTAGCTTATTTTGTGGTACGCCTACGTTTGGATAAGCAGTAAAGGTTAGGTTGTGTCTCGGGTAAGTATGGTATGCTGCACCAATATAGATTGCCTGTTTTCTGAGGCAGCACTGTTCAGGGCTTTAGTAGGTGTATAATAAAAATGATTTGAACGGTTACTTGCAGTGTGGCCTGTACAATTTCCGGAGGAGGCTGAAGTGCTTCAGGTGTGGAGCAGCCAAAGCTGGTAAGTAGTTAAATCAACAAGAGGCCACTGACTGCAGACATCCAGCAGGCTGGGTCAACAGTGCTGAGATGCAACGCAAACTTTATGTTGTGTTGTTGTCACTCTGTCAGATGTAGGCAAAGTGCATAGATGGGAAACAGCCTGCATTTTTTTCCATACTACCTGATCATACAACATGGGGCAAACCACGATACATGGCTGTGATATAAGCTATCTGATACTGTAAAATGTTGAATCATATTTAGCAGAGGTTTTTTTACACTTATCACTGTATAACTCACTTCCAGTGCTTTGATTAAAAGAACAGTTCTGAACAGTTCTGTTAATGCCCTTCTTACTTCTCTGTCATTCTCTCAACAGAAAGTGAAACTGGCAATAATAGTGGAGTGTCTGAAACCCAACCCAGTGGAGATTTCTATGGGGACAGTAAGGACTAATCTTTCATAGATGCAATGTCCCACTTTTCTGTATCCATGGTACATTGTTGTAACATGTTGACTTTTGTCCTATACAGCAATCATCCTGAGAAATATTGCTCCTCTGACCACCGTGGAAGCCATCATGACAGCCCTAGCACCATATGCTAATCTTTCATCAAACAACATCCGCCTCATCAAGGACAAGCAGACAGGCCAAAACAGAGGTTTTGCCTTTGTACAGCTGTCCTCTCCTCTGGTAAAGCTTTCTTAACACATACAGAATAAAAGTGTCACAAGTTAGTCATTCAGCGTCATAATTGGCTGCTACAGCAGCCACCAACTTGTCAGAGGGTTAATTTTGTTGTAATGTAACTCCTTGGTTGTTTAAAAAATTCTCCATGATGCCTGCATAGCACTTACAATATAATCTCTAATTTTCACAGGAGGCCTCTCAGCTGCTTACCATCTTACAGGGCCTGCAGCCTCCTCTGAAACTGGATGGAAAAACAATAGGGGTGGATTATGCTAAGAGTGCTAGAAAGTGAGTAGAATAGTGTAATATGTGCCTTGGTTTGTGATTTATGAACACAATTATCTCAATCTATTTTGTCAACTCTTTGCTTGGAAAATGTGGATCAAAACGGGACATAAGGGAAACACATTAATGTGTAATTTTCCGTTTTTTAGGGACCTTTTACTACCTGACGGGAATCGTGTCAGTGCCTTCTCTGTGGCCAGCACAGCCATCGCTGCAGCCCAGTGGTCCTCCAGTCAGGTTGGCCCATTTCTGTTAACATCCTGTTGTTTATCATCTCCCAGTGTCAGTGTGAAAGGCTCATAACCCAAACTTTACCCTTTCAGCCACAGCAGAGTTCAGAGGGAATGTCTGAGTACAGCTACCTGCAAGAGGGCTACACTCCAATGGCACAGGTTAGTAGCACAACATATGCATTTAACATTGGCTTCACAGCTGATACTTCCCTGATATGTGTTTACTTTAAAGATGCATTTACTAAAACATGGTTCTCTAGTAACATCTAGTGGCAGCTATAGGAGAATCATCATGAACAACTTGTCCTCAGGCAAATCTAATCATTCCATTCACCAACAGGATAAAGCATGAAGCTGCACATGTATCATAACACTGTCTTCAGTATTGAGCAAATATTAATCTTTACAGTGGCCAGCAGTTTCACAGAGTGATGGCCAAAATACAATATTTCAATGAATGTTTTTTCTTTTGTTTTTCAAACATAGGACTACCAGACATACTATCAGCAAGGAGCAGGAGCCAGCACCTCACAGGGAAATGGGATATTAGGAGGTAGGAGATGCTTTCATGCATTATAGATGCTGGAGCACTTACTGACCCTTTTTACTTTATGTTAGTAAAATGTCATTTTTTTAACTTCTAAGATGAGTATATTCTAACATTTGTTCTAGCACAAAGATCATTTCTCTATTCTGAACGATACAAAAATATGACAGTGATGTGTACATGTTGCCAGACAAATTGTCACAGTATTGCTTTTCAAATCACAGCTGCCCCAGGTGTGAAGATTGTTCCAACTGCAGCCGGAGTAGTTATCTCACAGACTGCACAAGTCTATCAACCACATATAATTGTGCAGCCTGCTGTCCAGGTAACACACGTCTTTGTTTGTTATGTAAATACATGTGTAGTACCATTTTTCAGATGCATGTAATGGTGTAACAATGTAAAAACAACATTATCTTCATTGCAGGCTTTGCCACTTGCCCAGCATCTGGAGTTAAAACCCCAGACTGGACATCTCTCAGGCATTGACGCTGCGTCAGTGCCTGTTGCTCCTGTACCCACTGCTACTGCTGCCAGTACATTAATAGCTTCAGGACAGACAGCTGACGTCAGCGCTGGTATGAGCACACATAGTCCCTTAAAGCCTGTCCCGTTGAAGTGTGATGTGAATAAAGAGAGAATCTTGAGGTCATTGTCACTGATATTATAGTGTTTCCTCGAGTGAATCTTTAATTTACCAACAGCCATGACTAGTCTTTTGATGTGACTGGCCAAATATCTGAACCGTGCAGCAGTAGCTGAGATTACTTTTATATTAAGCTTTTATTGCCAAAAGTTGGGGCTTGGTTATTAATGATGCGGTAATATCACTCACTTTTTAAATGTTATTTTGTTCATGCATGAAAACGTCGTCAGACACACGTGTTGAGTCACAACCCTTGTGTACAAGTCCTCAGGATTGTTGTTTGCATATACATGTATATTTATGTATATATATAAATAAACGCGTGTGTATGTAAATTATATGTTTTACAATCAACAGGTGTTCCTGACACATCCACCTATCAGTATGATGAGTCCTCTGGCTACTATTATGATCCTCAAACTGGCCTCTACTATGACCCAAACTCTCATGTAAGTAGTGCACAGCCACCATGTGAGTCACTTGTCATGTTTGTGATCATCACAGAGTTTATGTGGTTTTCATTATGTTTTTGTCTTTTTAGTATTACTACAACTCTCAGACCCAGCAGTATCTGTACTGGGACAGTGAGAAGCAGGCGTACGTACCTGCCTCAACCGAAGCAAATGCTGGACAAAATGATAACACAGCATCAAAAGAACCTAAGGAGAAAAAGGAAAAGCCCAAAAGCAAGACTGCTCAGCAGGTACTGTTAATGGATTCTGCATCAGCCCCTCTTCAGCTTTTACACAGCCTTTTCCGAATATTTTTAATGTCTGTTTTTCGATTTTGTTTTGATGTTGAAATCTGTTTTATTCTTTCAGATTGCAAAAGACATGGAGCGGTGGGCCAAAACTCTCAACAAGCAGAAAGAGAACTTCAAGAGTAGCTTCCAGCCTATTAGTCAAGAAGAGAGGAAGGAGGCAGCAGCTGCAGATGCAGGCTTCATACTGTTTGAAAAGAAGGTAATACAGTAGGATTTCATTTCTTGCAAAGTTTTCACACTGAATGTGTAAGCATAAGGTTTTTAACTTCCTAAACAAACTGAGTTTTCTTTTTTCTTTTAGCAGTCAGGAGGTCTAGAAAGACTCATGCCAGAGATGCCAAGGGTCGCTGAGGAAGAGCCACCAACCACCTCAGTCAACACTTCCAAAGTGAGTGTTTTCTATGTCCTCTGTTTTGGAAAGGCTAAACTCTTCCTTCACAGTGTTATTGCAACTATTGTCAAAACAGTGTTGAAATGATTTTAAATAGATATTCTCAGTTATATTCAGGTGCTTGTTGATGTTGGCAGTATTAACACTTGCCTTTGTTTATCCATGGTGTGGTTAGTGTGGCCTTGTAGCAGCTTACAGTGGGGACAGCGACCCCGAGGAGGGTGGAGCAGAGCCGGTTTGTGGTGAAGGAGACCTGACAGACTGGTCTAAGTTGGCCTGCCTGCTGTGCAGGAGACAGTTTCCCAACAAAGAGGGTCTGGTTCGACACCAACAACTCTCTGACCTCCACAAGGTAACGTCACACAGAATGTCTTCAGGACTAAATAGTTCTCAGTGTGGGTTAAGAAATCCGTACGGCCATAAATTCAACAATGTATTCATGCTGTCTGTGGTGTTTCCTAGAAAAACATGGAGGTTCTCCGCAGATCCAAAATGACCGAAGCAGAGTTGGAAGAGTTGGAGAGAAAAGAGACTGAGGTTCGACAGAATACATAATCACCCAGTTGCTAGTGAGTCATATTGTTCCCACAGTAAAAATAAATTAATTTAAATAATCAAAAATGTTTTTCTACTCCTGGTGAACAGATGAAGTATAGAGACCGGGCAGCTGAGAGGAGAGAAAAATATGGCATCCCTGAACCCCCAGCACCCAAAAAGAAGAAATTTAGCCAACCAGCACCAGTCATGTAAGTAACTTGGTTATTGAATTGTGAAAACAGCTGTTTCCAGTCCGTACAGCCATCTGATTGCTCATTTTGTGTGTCTTTAGTCATGTGATTAAAATGTCCCTTTTTTCCCCCTTGCAGTAACTATGAACAGCCTACTAAAGATGGCCTTAATAGTGACAATATTGGGAACAAAATGCTGCAGGCCATGGGGTGGAAGGAGGGTAAAGGTCTCGGCCGCAACCAGCAGGGCATCACTACACCAATTGAGGTATCCAAAGCAAATAGCTTGTGGTGTCTGTCTGTCTGTCTGTCTGTCTCTGTGTGTAAGTAAATCTCTACAAAGAACTTAACATATGTGGTTTTTCTCCTTAGGCCCAGTTGAGAACAAAAGGAGCTGGACTTGGCACTAAAGGAAGCAACTACACCCTCTCTGCCTCGGACACGTACAAAGACGCAGTCCGCAAAGCCATGTTTGCTCGCTTCACTGAGTTGGAGTGAGTCATTAGTCTCCAGCTCAAATGACAAATTGATTGACAAAGAGCAGAAGAGAAGTCCTCCTTTAATGATTTTAGTCCATGTATATATGATACATGGTGATTTGCCTCTTGCCATAATGGTTAAACCTGACTATATAAAACATCTGTAATGGAGGTGTGTTAAGATAGTGAATATTATTTATAAATTGTACATAGACACAGTAAATTTTCTTCCCTTGTTTACACATTGCTTCTGTGTTACTGCCTTTTTTTGTCTCAGCATGTGAAAAAGATTGTACAGTTTATACGAAAATCTTGTCTGTTTGTACAGAAAATAAATGACTTACGTGATTTATGATGGTCTTCATTTCATCATAGCAGATATTTGTTTTTTCATATGAAGTATGTAATAATTAATGAGACCGTGTATGATTAGATGTGTAATTAGTGATTAGTTTAAAAGCAAAAGTAGGGAGGAAAAAGGTCAGTTTTCATATGCAGGCACGATAACAGTGAATGTATTAACTTGCCCTCTTTACCTTGTCATGATTGTATTGTAGTTATGTATGCAACTTGTAGTTTTCACAAAATTGTTTCTGGCAAGGAACCTAAGAAGAAGACGGTCATTTTGTTAGAGAATCTTGCGTTGGTGCCAGACTGTGGTGACGGATGTAAATAATATTTCAGCAAGGAATAAACAATTCTATCTGGGACATCTTTTAATAGTGTGTTCACAAGAGGGGGTCTTATGAGGATGCCTGCTGGGAATTTGCTTTTGTGGGCTTGAAGCTGTATAAGATGATTTTAAAAATTCAGAGCTCTGCTGTATGCACATTTTCCGCTCAACTACAACTAAGAGTTAGTTTTAGGGCATTGTAGTGAGACTGTCCTTCCACTAGAGGACAGAACTTCAAAGCAATGTGTTGCTGACTGATCTGCACTGCTGAGCTGTCCTTCAGCAAGACACATCCAAAGTTCCAGCACTCCAGTTGTAAGCCTTGAACTCTAATCTTCCTGTGAATGCGATAGCAAACACATATGTCCTCAGTGAGACAAAAAAAATACAAACATGACGAGATCTTATACTAGTTTTTGAACACAGAACAAAGTGGTTGAGATGAAGATACACCTTCAGACATGGTTATACTTCCATGATTACCATATCTTAATAGATTAATTATAGAGCTGCTCTTGATGGCAGTGAAGAGATTTTTGTCGCTCATGGAAGCTGCATGTAACCTGACAAACTGCTTACAGTGATGTCACTCAGCGGCTGCATTGCTTTGTGGTTTTTATGGCACTACATTTAAAAAAAAAGCCGCCCTCTGGTCTAGCATTGCACTCCTGTGACACTGTCAGACTCAAAGTAGACAATATCAAAATCAATACAGCAGAACAGAGACATCGCTTCTTTAATTCCACGCCAGCAGCAACTACAATGCAACTTGGCCACTGAGTGACACCACTGGAGGCAAATCACCAGCATCCTCTTTAGTTGAAAATGGCTTTAATCTAATTTGTTCACCACTGCAGCGGTACTCCCCAAAGTTATAACAGTGAGAGAGCCGAGGGTGGTTGAAAATGTCACGAGTGTCTGGTTGCAGTATTTTATTTAGCAACATACCACAGGGAGGCAGTGTTCCTTGATATCCCTGGGACAGTCACGCAGCAGTACACAGATCCTTTACATCAGCGCAAGTACTTCTACCACAGTGTTCCCTTCCTTTGAAGGACTTCGCTGAAATAACACAAGCAATCCGCTGGAGTCTTCTGTATGGTGGCCGTGAGGGTCAAAACACAAAATTCTGAAATGCTGCTGTGTCTCCTGAAATAAAGTTGTGCTTCCTGAAACGTTGCCTTGTTTCCTGGAATGTAATTGCTTTTGTGAGACGCCATTGTGTCCTTAGAAATTGTGTTTTCTTTAATGCAATATGCATTAGATATCTGTTTTTACCATATTTTCATTGCAAGTTAGCGTCACTGATAAAGGAAAAAAAAAAGGGAAAAACATGCATCTGGGTAGTAGTAGTAGATCTCTTGCTTCATCCGGTCAGCTGACTGTCCATCCACATATGTTCTGTGGCCTTTGAGCCTCAAAGACCGTGATTATGCTGAATCATGCAGCATGGTCATGTACCTCCTATGGATCAGCATAGGAGGTTGTAGAAGTGTCTTTTGTTTGAAGAGAACGTTGCCCGCTGAGTTCAAGGTCTTTGTTTGTGCATGGGTTTGTTAGTGGAGAGGGATGAAGAGAAAATCGTAAATGGAGATGGCGGCTCTTACAAACCGAATGCTGCATGTATGTACTTTCCATCGGCCAGCGGATCAGGTTGAATTCACCTTTGTTTCGTAAAACTAGGCCGCTCGTCCAGGCAAGAGCGAGGCCCTCGGCTCGCTGGTCTCCGCGCTGTTCCTTACCTAAACAAAGAGTGTTACGCAATGAAACGTGATACAGTATATTCCCCGGGTTATTTCACGGATCTCATGGTGCCTCATCCTTTGATATTCCTCACCTCTTGGGGTGAAATGTACTGAACCTCAAATCCACCTCTGTTACATAAATACATGTTGCAGTAATACTGCCTCGCTCCCGTGGTCTGAGGTGGAAACTCTGCTGTTATATTCCCCTCCCCGCTTTCTCAGAAGCATCACAAAAACCATCTGCGGCCTGAGAAAGACGAGCCACGTCCCCCTCTCTATGAATGGGCTTACATAATTCTTTTAAAATAAGCTATGAAACTGATAAGAAACCCGGCAAGTTTTGCTTATTGCTTCAGAAGATATTGACTGAGGCGTGAGCAGGGCAGGAGTTCAGGGCACAATGTCCAATATTTTGCTACGGACAACTGATTCCACCGAGCGTAATTTATAATACGCTGTACATTATGTAATACCCGTCAGGCAGCAGCAGAAAAGCCTTCAGGTCGAGTCTTGCTCCTTTTTCCATCAAGGCGAACAAAGTTCTGATTCTGGGCTGGTTACAGCGCCATTTTGAAGTTGATTCAAACTGTGAACCTTTTAAGAACCGGTTTGCTTTTCCAAGGGCATGAGAGCCTCTGTAGACTCACATCATTCTGTCACTGTATACATCTCCAATATCCCAACATTTCTTGGAACGACTACGGAACTGTGGAACCCAGAACAAACATGATCACATCGACTTGTTGCTCCTGGCTTCGTATGCCCACAATGGCATCCAAATACGACTGAATATGACCCTCGGACTACCGACTACACACTACACTAGCTCCGGTTTTTAAAAATGGCAGTCAGAAGCAGTTTTAATTGGTCCTCGGTCATGATGACCCGACCCCCAGCCCCTGATGTAAGCCGGTCTTTGTTCTAGACCAGCAAAGCGCCGGTGCAGCTCTGGAATCAGTTTTCCTGGCTGGCAACCATTTCTTTGGCTGTTGAAACACAAAGAACTAGTTCCACAGCGGGCACTGCCTCCGAATCAGCACCCGAGCCGCCTTGGTCGAAAAGGGGTATCTGAGAACTACCTGTATCTCTATCCACCGCCAACTACAGCCTCAGTAATAACCGTAAAGTAGAAGCGATTAGCTTTCTGACAGTACCAACAAAAAACCCCTAAGAAATTCAATACAAATGTGAAGGTGACTGAAAAGTTAGTTAATCTATTGGATCAGGTTACAGTGTACAGGTGAACCTAGTTAAGTGTGTCACCGTCTATAAATATACTGTGGTTACTATTCGGCACGGATGACCGCGTTGATGGAGGCGTGAATTTGCAAAGATGTGAATGTAAACCGTTGAACATTAGCATCCTCGAACTCCACCGAGCAGACGGGGCCTCTACAGGTCGCTGGATGGGCCACTTGGCCACTTTGACGAATTCAGACTTCAGATCTTCTGCTTCATGGCTTTTTGGCAAGACACCTCAAGTCACACTGATATGACTGTACAACACATATTGTAGGTGTGTTCATGTTATGGTCAGTGCGTGTTATTGGTTTAGACGTATGAATGTTGCTCGACAGTCGTTTCGATGACATGTTTGCTGGTGGTCTGTGTTGCTCAGTTACAATATTTGTCACATGCTCTTGTTGTGCCCATGTTTTGGAAAATAAAGCTGTATTCTACTATTTGCTGGAGACATTGCACTTGCACCAGGCCATCATAATTCATTCATACATATGCCCTTTGTCTCTCCACAGGGTGCAGATCTTTTGATTTTGGCTCAGCTTACCAGGTAGCTACGCAATTACAGTCAATTAATGAATTCATGTATTACACGGTATTTGCCTGCCAAGACCCTAAGATCACCTCCTCACCTTTGTCTTAAGTGTCCGGCCGTTGTTTTCACATGAGTGAGCTCCCCCACATTCCTGACTCATGACAGGTGCCAAAATCTCAGGCTGCACCGTGCTGGGAGCTGCTGGATCTGATGCCACAAGGCAGGGGAAGGGAGATGTAAGAGATCAGAGAAGGGATCATGTGTTACAGGGTTTGTGCAAGTGGGATTTCAACGCTCACAGCAAATCGGGAGACACAAGTGAGACCCTCACCTCCTTCACAGTACCGGCTCTTTGATTTACGCACCACAGTTGCCCACAGCCTTCAATGCGCAGCCCCTCCATAGCCAGAAAAAGGCACCGGTGCGCCTGCCACGTCCCGGGATCCTCTTTGTATTTCCCTCACCAAGAGCAGTGGTGGAAACCTACAGCCGGCAGCGCAGCCATAGGGGGGTTTTTGCCAAGGAGGCGGACCTAACGCGACCCCCACAGTCGAGCTCCTGGAGCTTTTTACAATGCCGACCATTTCTCCAGAGCGCATTTAGCAGCGAGCGACGGCGCGAGCGTGCGTAAATACCCACGACTGCAGATACTATCCCTCCCCTACTACTACTACTACTACTACTAATAGTACCTCCACCGAGGAGCAAGGGAGAGTAGAGACGCACAGAGGAAGAGAACCATCAGAGATAATCACATTTATTAACACTCATCATCATCATCATCATCATCAGAGGGATTAACTCGAAAGCTTCGTGACAGCAACACTTGGTAAGACTGACGAAATCTCATATTTTCCCTTAAGATTGCAGAGATGGTGCAGTTGGAGGAGTGGTAGTAGTATTTCTGGATCCAGTATTTTTTATTTTTTTCAATCCTAAGGGATATTATAGTCCAGAGGGGAAAGGAATAAAAGAAATCAGAGCGGTTTATATGTGAATGTGTGTAGGCTTTGCGATCACATGGCACACAATACTGAGGCATATGGCTTTGTTTCCTCCTGGGGGGTGGTGGTGGTGGTGGAGGTGATCAATAAAGAAAGAACAGCGCGTTTGGTCCTCCTGCGGTGAGCGCCAAGTCCAGATGTCATGGTGACCATGCGCCTCAAGGAGTCAGTGACTGTCAGTGATTTTTTTTTGTTTTTTAGTCCAATCTATGTGTTATTTTTTATTTTTTTAAAGCACGAATCACGTCCACCTCCGACCAGCCTGAGAGTCAAAATCAACAGCTGGATGGGATTAACCAAGTGACTGACTCACAACATAGTAATCACTCCTTTCGGGGTGAGCGCGCAAATGTGCGTCGATGGGCTGTTTGACACATCTATGAGTGAGAGAAAACAAAACAAAACAAAAAAAAGTCTGTGGAGATGTGAAGTCTCATGTCCGAGTGGCCACATGGCATCGAGTCCAACGCAGAGACAGCTTCCGATTTCCTCCCACCACCACCGAACCACATCCGACCGAAACTAATCACCTTCTAAGTAGCACACTGCTGCACGCACCATTCACATATCCAGCCTGCGTCAAGACACCGATGGGTAACATCAACAGCAACGAGGCTTTAACCGAGCAGCCGCAGCCTTTTTTTTTTTTTTTTTAAAGGACTTTTGTTATGGTCGTCTAAATATACCCGTGTGGAGGAAGAGCGCCATGTGTGGGAAGTTAACGCCGCACGTTAGTGTGCACACTGGGCCATGTGAAGCTGTGTGTGGAGAAGAAAAGGCTGCAGGAATCAAAAGAAATGTTTCCCTTCTGCGTTTGGCTGCATGTGACATAAATATGTTTTTTTTTTGTTTTTTTTATCATTGAGCAGTGGTGATGTAAAGGAGATGTGCCAGTGAAAGTGTTGCCCTGCTGTGTCTTAGTGCATCATGCTGGATAATATACAGGGTTGTAAGAAGTACCTACACGTCGTACTCGAGTAAAAGTAAAATCATGTGAGAATAGTACTTTGGTAAAAGTTAAAGTCACCCATACAAATAGTAGTTGAGTAAAAGTATCTGTTATTAAAGCTAATGAATTATCAAAAGTCAAATTGTGGCAATAAACACACTTACAATTAAAAGTGAATTATACAAATATGTACATATTTTCTGTATAGTATTGGTCGCCCGATAATCATAAGTGATATTCAGCATTTTAATGATTTTAATGATTTGGTTTGGTTTGTTTAACCTGCCAATAGAAGAACATGAATACAGGATGCATCACTTTGGCTGTGATGTAGCATGCAATCTGCAAAGCAACTAGTAACTAAACGGATCAAATGTAGTGGAGTAAAAGTACAATATCTGCCTCCAATATATAGTTGAGTGGAAGTATAAAGTACCAGAAAAAAGGAATTACTACAAATACCTCAAAGCACAGTACTATGTAAATGTAAAGTAAATGTACTTTCCATCACCAGATTATACACTACTCAAAGTTGGTTTGGTATATTGGGATAAGAGTATTCATGTGCACGGATATTCACAAAACACAAAATGAAAACAACTATTTTGAGCAGTGTATGTCTACTATTCCAAAAAACAACATAACACAAATCACATGCTTATTTCGAGAGCCAAAACGAGTTAGAGATTTTGAAATTGAACGAGTTTGATAATCGATGTAGTCATTTCGCAAGCAAAAATTCCAAACATGCCATGTTCAGCCTCTCAGCTGTCGGTATTTTTCTGATTTCTGTTGTTTCATGTGATCGTAAACTGAAAATCTTTGGACTCTCGGACTTAAAGGTGCATTGTGTAGTTTTATGCCTGAACAAACTTAATAAATAAACTATTTGGCAGACCCTGCCACACTTCTCTAGCTTCAAACATCTTGTTTTTCCAGTTATGGAAAAAATAAATATTTCTGAGTTTGCATTATTAACTTGTTAATATTGTAAATATTAAAGCTAGTTATATATATATGTATATATATATATATATA